>MJUU01005149.1:22598-38126 GCA_002080025.1 Modiolus philippinarum
TCCCGGAGAGGGAACTACCAATGTGCAGATCTAACAATGTTGGGCTGATTTTCAGACGTATATATAAATAATTCATCAAGCCCAGTATAATGTTTCACGATATGATCCATTGGACAGGTATAGTATGAAGAGTTGTCACATACTTCAGACAACTATATATATATATATATATATATATATATATATCTGAGTATTGAATAATAAATTAATCGTAATAGTGATTTTTTAAAAACTGGAAGTAATTTTACTGTCCCTAAAAAAAAATAGAAATCGAGCTCTCGTTTTGTTTGAAAAAAGTCCTTTCCAAACATGTATATTTGATTCTCGTATGATGAACACAACATAATAGCGATTAAAAAAAAAGAAGTAAGGTTTTATCCCTAGAAACCGAAAAAAGTTCCTTGCAACGTCATATATCGAATTATCTGCAAAACTGTAACAGATAGCTGATCAATTATATTGGACAAAATGCATGTCAAATCAAGGTCTATATTTGATACATTGGGTCTAAAATTATTCGACTATTGGCTTTCGATCTACAGCCCAAAAACCGTTTTCGAGGTCCGATTTTAGTGTAGTTTTTAATTAGGGATGTCAACTCGGACACGATTTTTTACTCGAGTACTCAAAAGTTTTTTTCGGAGCGAGTACTCGAGTACTACTAAATAAATTGGGGCTTAATCCTTTTTCTATAAGTCGAGAAATCCATAAAATTTTTTTCTTTTTCAAAATTATTTACGATGACTGTCCCAA
The DNA here is from genome assembly GCA_002080025.1 of Modiolus philippinarum. NCBI lineage: Eukaryota > Metazoa > Mollusca > Bivalvia > Mytilida > Modiolidae > Modiolus > Modiolus philippinarum. The sequence goes on from MJUU01005149.1 coordinate 23,352, forward strand.
GTATGTATTGTCCTCTAGTTATGCATAACACTGAAAATTATAATCTTCGGCGTTAGGATAAGATTCTCCCCTTACGAACACATACGCGTAAGTTTTCTTCTTTGTATTTTTCCTCAACAATAAGAGAGTGGAACCAAATTCGAAATGAGTATAAGTTTTCAACTTCCTTCAATATTTTTAAAGAAAAGGTTCGGTCCTTTTTCTAAGTGATAAGGAAGCATGTGACCAAGTTTGGCTTTGATCCGATGTGGAATACTAAAGTTATCCTCCTGACTACGCAAAGATGAACGTACGGATCAGGGTAGACCTTTATGTCCACGACCGCCTAGCGCCAAAAGACATTCAATACAACAAATTCGGACCAAAATAGATGTCTGGCCCATCCGTTCTTTACTACAACATTGTAGTCAAATTGTTTTATAGCTTTAAATCTAGGTAACATATTTGAATTCGTTCTCATTAATATAAGAAAGTCTAATTCAAAATATGAATATCGTAGCACTTAATAGTTGCTCAAACTGCTTCCTCCATAATAATATCAATATCAGTATTATTCATTCGAACGTGTAAATAAGTTTATTTTTGCCAAAGCTTTTACATAGTAATAATTATTTGATTATTGATTAAACTTTCAAACTTTTTATGACGTAATGTTGATGTGGATGAGTTGACAGTAGATTGCCAGAATATGATGGTTGTTTGCCAGATAAAATGAAAATTACTATGATTAATTTAAAACGAAATGTATGCTACAATTAAAGGTGTGCAGAATGCCTTATTTTCTTATTGATTATATACTCATGTACAAAAGAAATGGTGCAATGGTAAAAGCGCAATATTTCTTAAGGGAGTACGAGTGTCAGATTTCAGAAGCATTCGATATCCTCGGGTTTTATTCACCCAAACAAGGTTAATTTTTTTGCACATGGATCATATTTTCTTGGCCATAGGTCACTTAAACATACATAAAATAGACAATATGCAAAATTCTATCAACTGTCAATTATATTGTCATATATTTTAAGGCATATAAACAGCTAATAGAAAATGAAGGAAAACTCTAGAGAGAACTGTTTCCCGCAAAATTTTAACGTCTTATATCTCAAAAATTTTTACATGGATTTTCAAAATTTTTTGCTCATTTTGTTCTATTAGCAAAGATCTTCAAAACAAAGGGTCAGGATTTTAATTCTAATTACAAAATTTCTGACACTCATACTTCATTAAATCACAGAGGGTTTTGTTACGCATGGTTATGCTTGGACACATACAAAATAATATTGATTTGTTTTTCGATTTTGTTATTGAGTTTTTTGCGCGTTATTAACATCTCGTATTTTCGCCACTTTTCCACTAGAGTCAATGTCAAATGCTTCTGACATTTTGTGTTTGTGTAATCGAATTATTTTTTACTTGAAGCACGTCATATTGGGAAACAACGGAGATGTGAAGGAGAATGAAAAGCAGAACAACTTCGCAAAAGTAAAATAAAGTTTCATTAATAAATCGTAATATTTTTAATTGTTTTCATATCTCAAAATCAAAGAATGTAATGCTGTGGTAAATGCTTTGATTACATGTATTTCAATCATACATAGTTTATTGTCATAGATGAAGAAGAAATCTCGCAATATCAATCGTCCCATGAAAAATCAAACAAAAATTGTGACACTCTTTCATTCTAATCGTGTATTTGATATAGTTACGAGTTATTTTTTCAATTTTTTTTCATCGGTAGATTCCTGCTTTAATTATTGGTATTTTCTGATACATCGGAATTTCGCAAGCGTGGTAATAAATGCAAAAACTGCGACATATATTGTAAAACAAAATTTTGCAAAAAACTGCTGAAAAGATGCGTGATGGTTTGATGCGATATGACCCGCCATCATAATCTTGAATGTTTGGTCATGACCCGCCACAGCAGAATTTAAGGTTGGCAAGTATGATTGGTTTGATGCTTGAGGAGATTTCCTTGAATTGGAAATAATGAAAATGCGTGAGATGATTCGATTTGTAAATGCATGCAAATTAGTCTGAATTTGTAATGTGATAATGAGATTTTTATAATTTATCTGTGTCGCAATTAACTAGACCGTTTTTGTCGTTTTTATGTTCATTTGTCCCTTCTTCTGATTAAAATGACACTTGCTGCCCAAAGTATCGATTGATTATGCCTCCCCAAGTAAACTTTTCAAACCTTTACCGTTTGATTAAATGCTGTCACCAAATTAATACCATTACCGTTTACAATTTCTCTAGTTGTTTTCCATGTTTTTTGTCTATTTGTCCCTTTTTTCATTTCGGAGCCTGACTAAGATGCTCTGTAATTTGATAAGCTGTAAATACACAAATGATTACAAAAAGGGTTCCCTTCATTATTGTGCGTGCCCTTTATTATTGTGCGTGAACCGCTAAGGCCTATTACATGGGAAATTCAATGATTGTAAGCATGGGCTATTCGGAATACTTCAGATGTCATAAAAACTTGGAATATACTTGGACTAAAATAAAAAATATTCCCACAATCTTTTATCTGTCCTTAGCTGAATTTTGAGTTTTCTATTATGATCCTTTTGTTTATTTATTCTCTATGAGCTTTTACATCTTTTTCGGTTAATTGACTTAAAAATGTTTTGGTTTGATTTGCACTGATGAGACATAAGTCGTCGAAACGCGCATATTCAGAAAATAAATTAACAGTAACTTCGGTATTTTGCTATTTATTACCACTGGTCCGATGCCTCTGCTGGTTCACTGTTAGTCCAAGAAGGTATTCACCAACCCAGTAGCCAGTAGTTCATTGCTGACCCGAAAAACGATTGCACTGGAAATTACAATATCTAAATTTTGCAAAATTTTGTTTAAAACAAAGGAGTATCTCCCTCAGGCATAGCTCTGTCCTTAGATGATTTTTGCTTTTCTATTAAGATCATTTTGGTTATTTGTTCTCTATAAGCTTTAACATGTTTTTCGGTAAATCGACTTCATTGTGACTTCAAGATGAAGAACAACAGTAAAAGTGTTGTTCCATTGCTTATTATTACCATGTATTTGTAGAGACTTTGTGTCATTTGCATTTACCCCATATCCCTTCATTGTTAATTCAAATGTTTTGGTTTGATCTGCACTGATTAGACATAACTTGTCGAAATGTGCACATGCAGAAACTAAATTAACAGTAAGTTCGGTATTTTGCTATTTATACTGTATGCGTAGATGAAAGAAAAGACAAGAAATCACTGGTGAGTAAAAAGCAAGTTTGGACTTACCATTGTAGAATTTATCTTGCCTTAATGGGGAAGTGGTCAAAAAAAAAAAAAAAATAGAAATCGAGCTCTCGTTTAAACGAGGTAGAAATGTAACTTTTGGATTGTTTACTATAGATGCGAAATTAAAAAAGTTATTTACATTCATATAAATGAATAGAGTTTTCATTCATACATTTTTCACTTTTTTGAAAAGAATATAGATTGTCGCAGGTGAACGAATAGATGCATATAGAATTCATTTTTTCCCTACCTAGAAACTTGTAAAAAAGCGGATGCTGAAAAAAGCCGTTTTAGTAATCAATTTCTTATCATATATACGATGCATAATTGTATATTCAATAATACTTCATGGAGAAAATGTTACAATTTTGTATTTTTGTTCCCGTTGCTATATCATCGCATATATTATTTATTTGAACTGATTACATGTATACAGATCTACAAGGAAGACAATTTTATTGAAGTACTTCCCCGCCTGCACCATTCCACATTTTTTAAAATTTTGATGTGTACCTCTTTGAAGGCGTGTAAAATGTTGCAAAATCTATAAAAATATTGGAATTAAGATTTATATATATATTTTTTAAACATATCGATGAAAGTATAATATATATGTTAAAAATAGCAATGGTGCATTACATGATACCCTGCCACGTTTTACAAACTTTCTTAGTCAAAAGGGGCATAACTCCAGAACTATGCATACCTGGATCCAAAGTTATAATATGCCTGTGTTTAATGGTAAACAATTTACATACCAAGTTTGAAGACAGTGTGTTATTTCATTCACAAGTTATGAGTACAAAAACCTAAAATTTGCAAAATTTCAGTGTTTTAAGGGGCCTAACTCCAGAACCCCTTGAACCTCTGAACCATAATCAAACTTGACCATGAGTTTTGTAGTAAACAACTTACATACAAAGTTTGAAGATAAAAATATATATGTTCTGCGATGGCCACAAATTAACTATGGAACAAGATAAAAATGGTAAAGTTTGAAGACCTTTTGTTATTTTGTTCACAAGTAATCAGTCGGAAACAATAAAATTCGCAAAATTTCAAAGTTCCAAGTGGCATAACTCCAGAACCACTTGGACCTCTGAACCCAAACTCGAACTTGACCTGATTTGTGTGGTAAAGAACTTGCGAACCAAGTTTGAAGACCTTGTGTAATTTCGTTCACAAGTTATCAATCGGAAACCTTCGGGGGACAGACGGATGGACAGACAGACAGACTGACAGACGGACGGACAAACAAACACACGACTGAGGGTATCACACAATACCTCGCCACTTCGTGCGGCATGGTATAAAAACACTATAGATTGATTGCATTGGAGAACAAGAACTTAGCATACACAAAGTGAAAGGGTATGGAGTAAATTTGCAGAGGACAAAATCACAATACATACAATAAAATCCAATTTAACAGTGGATAAATTTCCAAATGAATACCGAAGCAATGAACTTAGAATCAGAAAATCAAAAAGACACGACAACACAAGGATCATCAACTCTCAAACGGTTCCATGTTCAACGAATGAAGGCTCTCTCTCTCTCTCTCTCTCTCTCTCTATATATATATATATATATATATACGTCTGAAAATCAGCCCAACATTGTTAGATTTGCACATTAGTAGTTACCTCTCCGGGATTCGAACCATCACTGTTGTGACATCTTTGGCAACACCGCCTGCACTACGTCCAGCGCCCTAGACCACGCGGCTACCTAGGCTATATAAAAATATAGCTTTCGGTAACCGGGTGATACCTCCTCGTAGGTTTAATCTAAAGTTGTAACGCAGTACATGATGTATAGGTGCTCGTGCAGATCAGCTGTGTGTATAGCAGAGAGGATTCAATGTCTTTCGACAAGGAATGCCGCCACACAAAGTTTATAATTTTTATATAGTTGTCTGTAGTATGTGACAATTCTTCATACTATACCTGTCCAATGGATAATATCGTGAGACATTATACTGGGCTTGATGAATTATTTATATATACGTCTGAAAATCAGCCCAACATTGTTAGATTTGCACATTTATATATGTATATAAAGACTGGGGCAAAAATATAAAGCGCTATATGCAACACATAAAACTGACAATTGAACCCCAACAAAAAGAAGGTATCAAGGTATTCTGGAAAGTTAAAAAATGATCACGATGCAGGTCATATTATATAATAAACAGAGTGAATGCTGAACCCATATTTGCTTAATCAAACAAGTGAATTCATGATTTGAGAAATGAATTCGGCAATAAAAAAAAGTAGATCAAACTGACCTGTACTGAATTACCTGGACGTAAAGACTATGTAAGTTTCATTCGCACACGATGCATTGTGACTTTTCATAAAAATCTAGTATGTCAATGGTTCGAAGATAAATTGATAGGTCTTTCCCGCAAGTTGTGTCATAATGCTTTCATTTCAGATTTACCGATAAAACTAAGATACTACATTAATGTGTACATGTATCAATATACATTTACATAAAATGAAGGTTTTTGGTTGTCCATGATACTTTGATCTTGATCAGTATTTGAAGGACACATCTTCCTACACTTTTTTGTATTTTTAATATATTACTGTTATTACAATGGTATTAAGCGACAAGCGAAAAAACAAAAACAAAAACAAAATCGGATGTCGAAAATCTGTTTTTTGGTCCATAGGTTCCAAACTGTTGGTTCAATAACCTTTTCCTTTGCTACAAATGTAGATCGTAACAAGACACAGATTGTCTCCATCTATTTTTATCCGCTTTCTATAACTGTTTCTGAATACCTCCGATAGCAATGTCTCAGGTTAAAGTTCAAAGTTTTTAGCAATAATACATATCATATGTTCAACGGATCTATATACAGATATGCAACATTAATTATGTGGCCTGAATTAATTAGATCCACCTTTCAATTGTTCTTTGAAAAACTGACGTTCTAGTTTTATCAGCGTCGCTGAAGTTCTCATTCGAATTGGTGCAGTACTCTGCAACAACTTGTAAATGGTTGAAAATGTTATATAAACACATTTTGCTGAACAATGTTTTATTCCATCTGATTTTTAAAGTTTGTAAGTTTTAATGCATTCGTGTTTTATAGCAGATTTATCAAAAGCATAAGTATTCACATTTTAAATAATTTATTTGAAAATATATGTTGAAAGATATTTTTTAATGTTGATAATTTTGATAAATGCCAAACTGATCAGTTATTAATTCTATTTAATGATTTTCTACAAATTGTATAATTTTTTTTTATCTAAAAAATGTGCAGATTTTAATAAAAACTGTCAAATAGAGGCTTCATATTTCCAAACACTTTTTATTGCATAAACTTTTTAGTACAATTAAAACTGGAGTCATGTCATCACCAAAATAATGGCTTGGTTAGAGAATGATAAAAACAACACCTTGAAATCAACTCCCTGTCATATTGTACAAATTGTAAACTCCTTGTCTCCGGAATATGGCACATAGAATTATAATTTGATTTCCAGTTGGACAACTTTTACTTTCTTTAAAATACTTTCCATTTTTTTATAGTAGTTTTCTTATTATTCTGTAATCCATGTGTATTTTTATGTCAAACAAGATCTGAAACAATTAAGTGTTTTTGTCGACTTAAATAATTTTTGACAACTAGCCGATCAAATTTCAGTAGCTGGTCAACATGAAATCACAATTTATAATTTTTTTATTTTTTTTTTCAAAATATCAACATACATTTACATAATACAAATACAATATTATATATTAACAATCATTAACCTAATATCTATATTTAAATATATCAAAATAATTTTATCACATATGTTTAAATTTTAGTTTTTACAGGAAAGCAGGAATATGTAAGAGTGAATTGAGAGAGAGAGAGAGAGAGAGAGAGAGAGAGAGAGAGAGAGAGAGAGAGAGAGCGAGAGAGAAGTTGAAAAATACAAAAACTGGGTTGTCCTTTTCTAAAATTACTGAAATTATGAAAATATGTGTTCACATTTATTCCAAATTTTTTTCAAAATTGTCTACATTCTTACTTTTAACAGATAACATCTTCTCTATTTTATACATGTATTTTAATTTTTCTTGCAACGCTTGTAAAGATAGCTGCTGTTTAAAATATCTTGTGTTATAAATATATATTTTTAATATGCTTAATAATAACATTATATGGGTCACCCTTAGAGATATTGGATGTGTTACCAAAGATAAACTTAAGCTTTGTAAATGGTATACTTATACCATTTACAAGGAACCAGTTATTAATTTCACTGAGAAATTTTTGAACAGATTCACAATTCCAGAATAGATGCTCAGTTGTTTCTGTCTCTGTTTCACAAAAAGTGCAGTTAGCATTATTAATTATATTTATTTTTGAAAGAAAATAATTTGTAGCAATAATGCGATGATTAATTCTGTATTGTAGCCACTGCAGTTTAGTATTATTAGTGACTCTAAATGGCAAAACAAAAATCTTTTTTCCAATTTATGGACTCGTCTATTATTTCAGTCCATTTTATTTGACCTTTTGGTGTAATATCATTTTGGTTTAGTATCTTATACATATCCCTGGAGCCTTTTTTTACTTTTTAAAATGGTTGATATAAATGAAGGAATGAATGGATATTGTAATTTATAATTAGCAACTTGAAAAGATTTGGCAGCATGTTATACTGCTGCCATAATACTATTATACTTCATTATGTTTTCTCTAATTCACAATTACTCTGAAATCACAATTTAGATAATCTGACAAGCAGATCATTTATCATTGAATTATTTTAAGAAACCGATGTCATGTTTTTGTAAGTCCCTTTTACAGTGACCAATACCTTTGATCCCTACATTTTTAGATGTAAAACATGTCACCTAAATATAATGGAATAGGTCCCAAGTTCATATGTGTCTTACACATTTTCAATAGACAACAGACAATAGATTTATTTGCACATACACAGTTACAATAACTTACAAAGGCACAATATAATACTTACATTGAATATTAAGCTTACATTGAAGTATCACAGATTCTTTACATTTTAAAACTGAGTCGATGCCCAATACTACGCAGCCATAGAGCATAATTAAGTCTCCCAAACAAAGTTTGTGGAGAATTATTGTTTTTACTCTGTTTCTTATTATTAAGTCGCCCAAACAAAGTTTGGCGACTTCTTGTGTTTGTACCGTTTCTTATTAAGTCGCCCAAACAAAGTTTGGGGACTTCTTGTTTTTGCACCGTTTCTTATTTGGGTGTTGAAATTTTCCAAATGACCACCATCATTGGTCACTTTGAACTTTGACCCAAAATCTTATTATCGGATTTACTCGGAAACCGTAACAGATAGCTAATACAATGTAATGGCAAAATGTTAGTTAGGTCATGCCCGACATTTATTACATTTAGACCGAAACTCTATGGTCAACCGTTCAGGAGTTATGACCCTTGAAAATTTCATCATATCTTTTAAGTAGGTTTTTCTCGAAAACGGCAAGAGATAAAAACCTGAAACTTTTTCCATTCATCTTAGGTGATATGTGTTACATTTAAAAATACCAAGGTCAAAGGTCATTGGTCACTTTGAACTTTGACCCTTGATCTTGTTATTGGATTAACTTATAAACTATAATAGATAGCTGATAAGTTGTAATGGCAAAAATGTGTATCTTGTTAAGATCTACATTTGTTACATTGGGTCCAAAGACATTGGACCAACCGTTTTGGGTCTATGGACCAAAACCCGATTTTTGATGTCTGATTTCGGGTTTTTTGCTTATAGCTCAAATACCATTGAAGATACAAAGAGACATTGAAAACAAAAAATGTTAAGGAAGATGTGACCATCAAAAGGAGGTCAAGGTCAAAGTTCAAGGTCATGGTCAAAAACTTTATTTCACATAAAAGAATCAATAAATGTACATATTAAGCTTAATTATTTCGCCTCAGACGAAGTCGGGGAGACATATTGTTATTGTTCCGTTTCTTTGTTATTATGTCGCCCCAGACGTAGTCGGGGCGACATATTGTTATTGTATTGTTTCTTCTTTTAATTCTTTGTTATTATTAAGTCTCCCAAACGAAGTTTTGGGAGACTTATTGTTTTTGCTGCGTTTCTTATTAATTATTATTCTTTTTCTTTCGTTTTCCGGCTCAAACTTGTCCATCTGATTTCTCGGACACTAGTGATCCAATCTTAACCAAACTTCGCATGATGATTGAACCTTATCCCAAGATGTGCTTTCCAGTCTTGGAATTTTGAAAATGGCACCGGTTACCATGAAAACAGCAAAAAAAGGCGGGAAAATCAAAGTGCTCAGAATTGGATGAAATTTATAGGAAAGTTGTCTAACATGTGTAGAATATGTTTCTGGTCTCCAAGACTTCAAAATGCCGACCGATGCCATGGAAATGGTAAAAAAGGCGGGAAAATCAAAGTTCTCAGAATAGGATGAAATTTTATAGGAAGGTTGTCTAACATGTGTAGAATATGTTTCTGGTCTCCAAGACTTCAAAATGCCGACCGATGCCATGGAAATGGTAAAAAAGGCGGGAAAATCAAAGAGCTCAGAATAGGATGAAATTTTATAGGAAGGTTGCCTAACATGTGAAGAATTGGGTTCCAGTCTCCAAGACTTCCAAATGACGACCGTTGCCATGGAAACGGTAAAAAGGCGGTTAATTCAAAAGTGCTCAAAAATGCAAGAAAGTTGATAGGAAGGGTGTTTAAAATCTGTGGATTTTATCTAATGCCTTTCAATTCTGATATGGGAGTTCGTTTGGGAGACTTCTTATGTTTGCATCCAAACACACTTAATACTAGTTAAGTCTCCCAAACGAAGTTTGGGGAGGCTTATTGTTTTTGCTGTGTTTCTTATTTTTATTATTATTTTTCTTCTTCTTCCGTTTTCCGCCAAAAGTATGTCCAACCCGTTTCTCGGACACCAGTGGTCCAAACTTTCTGAAACTTTGTGGGATGATAGATACCTATGCCTAGATGGTCTTTCTGGTCTTGGAATTTTCAAAAAGTCGACCGGTGCCATGGAAATGGTAAAGAAAATCAAAGTGCTCAGAATTGGATGAAAGTTTACAGGAAGGTTGCCTAACATGTGTAGAAGTGACATCTGGTCTCCAAGAATTAAAAATGGCAACCGGTGCCACGGAAATGGTAAAAAAGGCGGGAAAATCAAAGTGCTCAAAATTGGATGAAATTTTACAGGAAGGTTGCTTTATATGTGTAGAACTGACTTCTGGTCTCCAAGACTTCAAAATGGCAACTGGTGCCATGGAAATGGTAAAAAAGGCGGGAAAATCAAAGTGCTCAAAATTGGATGAAACTTTACAGAAAGGTCGTTTTATATGTGTAGAACTGACTTCTGGTTCCAAGACTTCAAAATAGCGACCGGTGCCATGGAAATGGTATAAAAGGCAGGAAAATCAAAGTGCTCAGAACTGGATGAAATTTTACAGGAAGGTTGCCTTACATCTATAGAATTGGCTTCTGGTCTCCAAGACTTCAAATTGGTTCCTGTTGCCATGGAAACAGGGAAAAAGCGGGAAAATCCAAAAGTGCTCACAATTGATTAAAATTTGACAGGAAGGTTCCTTAGAATATTTGGATCTCATCGAAAGCCTTTAAATTCTGATATGGGAGTTCGTTTGGGAGACTTCTTGTGTTTGCATCCAAACACAATTAATACTAGTTATTATTATTTTTATTATTCCACACATTTTTGTCCGGACGATTTTGGGAAGACGGTTTGAGGTAGGCAAATGAAACTTGGCAGGAAGCTAGATCACCTTTACGAAAAGTGCAGGCCATGAAATTTTTTTTTCAAAATGGCCGCCATTTCCAAAATGGCCGCCATTTTACGTCAGAATTTCAACGTTGTCGGATTTCAACGAAAATTAATTTATAGGTAGATTTTGACGATGCGAACAAGATGGAATCATCGAATTGGCTGCCAGGGGCGACATCAGCTATTGCTTTCAATTGGAAATCTAGTTATTAAATCTCCCAAACGAAGTTGGGAGACTTATTGTTTTTGTTGCGTTTCTTATTATTAAGTCTCCCAAACGAAGTTGGGAGACTTATTGTTTTTGTTGCGTTTCTTATTATTAAGTCTCCCAAACGAAGTTTTGGAGACTTATTGTTTTTGTTGCGTTTCTTCTTATTATTATTATTCTTCCATCTTTCTTTCTTCTCGTCGCAATGAACTTGTCCGAAGCAGATCTCATAAACCATTAGACCTAGAAGTTTCAAACTTGGCATGCTATTGACCCCCTGTATCTAGATGTGCAATCATTAAAAATTTTTCAAAAGGGGGTCCATTAAATGTACTTTAGGGGGCATCAAAAAGGGGTTGGGTCGTCCTATAGTAACTCTATGGGAAAATGAAATTTTAAATGTTTATACTGTATCTCAAAAACTATTATACCTAGCTCTGTCAAAATTCATTGGAAGGTTGTGTGTGATGTAAGACAAAGATTTACAGTATTGGGCATTTCAAAAAATTATAATTGCCATGGAAACGATACCAAAAAATTAAAATTTTGAGAAAATCGTATTTACTGTTGATAATTGTACTTTTATTACAGCTATATGTATTACTTAGATAATAAGGGGAACCCCTGCTCAATTTTTTTTTGAAACAGGGTATCAAATGGGTTTTAATGAATACTCGAGCATTTGGTTGCCATGGAAACCAAGCCAGAAAGCTATAATTTTGAGAAAAACATGTTTTTGTGCTATGTTATGTTTTGATTTCATCTATATGTATAAAGTAAATTATAAGGGGAACCCCTGCACAATTGTATTTTTATTACAGCTATATGTATTACTTAGATAATAAAGGGAACCCCTGCACAAAGTTTTTTTGAAACAGGGTATCAAATGGGTTTTATGGATAATCGAGCATTTGGTTGCCATGGAAACCAAGCCAGAGGGCTATAATTTTGAGAAAAACGTGTTTTTTGCTTTGTGTTTTGTTTTGATTTCAACTATATGTATAAAGTAAATTATAGGGGGGAACCTCTGCTCAATTTTTTTTTGAAAGGGGGTTTTATAACGACGAGGAATCCGATATGGGAGTTCGTTTGGGAGACTTTTCTGTTTCGCTTGCGAACACAGTTATAACTTGTTATTATTATTCTTCCATCTTTCTTTCTTCTCGCCGCAATGAGCTTATCCAAAGCAGATCTCATAGACCATTAGACCTAGAAGTTTAAAACTTGGCATACTATTGGCCCCATGTATCTAGATGTGCAATCATCAAAATTTTTTCAAAAGGGGGTCCATTTAGGGTACTTTTTGGGGTATCAAAGAGGGGTGGGGTCGTCCTATAGTAACCCTAAGGGAAAATGAAATTTTGAAAGTTTTTCACCATTTTTTCACTGTTTCTCAAAAACTATTACCACTAACTCCATGAAACGTCATGGGAAAGATGAGGATCATGTTAGAAAGGGTTCCACAGCATTGGAAATTTCAAAATAACTACTGTTGCCATGGAAACCATACCCAAAAATGGAAATTTTGGGAAAATAGTAGTTTTTGTTGATAATAGTATTTTGATTACAGCAATAAGTATTACTTAGATTATAAGGGGAACCCCTGCCCAAATTTTTTTTGGGAAAGGATCTGAAATAGGCTGCAATGGACAAAAGAGCACTTGGTTGCCATGGAAACAAAACCAGAAGCATATTTTTGGTTGAAAAATTGAGTTTTCTGATTAAAAATAAGGAATTTTGAGAAATATGTATTAAATAGGTTATAAGGGGAACCCCTGCCCAAATTTTTTTTGGAAAGTGTCTGAAATTGGATGTAATGGACAATAGAGCACTTTGTTGCCATGGAAACAAAACCAGAAACATATTTTTTATTGAAAAATTGAGTTTTCTGATAAAAAATGGAATTTGGAGAAACATGTATTAAATAGGTTATAAGGGGAACCCCTGCCCAAATTTTTTTTGAAAGGGTCTGAAATTGGTTGCAATGGACAAAAGAGCACTTGGTTGCCATGAAAAGAAAACCAGAAGCATATTTTTTGTTGAAAAATTGAGTTTTCTGATAAAAAAAAGGAATATTGAGAAATATATATTACCTAGCCTAAAAGGGGAACCCTTGCCCTATTTTTTTTGGAAAGGGCTGAAATTGGATGTAATGGACAAAAGAGCACTTTGTTGCCGTGGAAGCAAAACTAGAAACATATTTTTTTTGGAAAATCAGGTTTTCTGATAAAAAAGGAGGAATTTTGAGATATGTATTACATAGGTTATAGGGGGAATCCCTGCCCAAATTTTTTTCTTGAAGGAGTCACGTAATGCCTTGAAGTCCGATATGGGAGTTCGTTTGGGAGACTTTTGTGTTTCGCTTGCGAACACAGTTATCACTTGTTATTAAGGTCTTTCACCACAGTGAAAGACCTTCTTGTAATTCTTAAGATTATTAAGGTCTTTCACGACCTTGGTCGTAAAGACCTTATTGTTTTTCTTTTATTATTCTTTTTCTTATTATTATTATTATTCTTTTTCTTCTGCCGGCTCGCGCCCACAAAACTATGAAACATATAACTTCGCTTATAAGTTATTATTGATCGGAAAGTTAACCGCTCAAAAAAAAACACAACTTGGATGCTGGCCTATTTCTACTTACGGAGTTATCTCCCCCGGTCCAAAAACCTTTTTATCCGTTTATCTTAAAAACCGTAAAAGATAGCTGAAGAATTGTAATGGGAAAATGTTCAGAATGTCAAGATTGAACTTTAGGACATTATTTTTCCAAATCATGCGGTATGTTTTTTTGAGTTATTTCCCCTGAAAGATTTAGAGTTTCCGGAACAATTTTTTTCTTCCAAACCGTAAGTCCTACAGACCTGGGACTTTGACCATTAATCGTACATCCAAAAATGCCAAGGTCAAAGGTCATTGATGACCTTTATCGGTGACCTTTGACCTTGTTAGCAGGCTATCTCGTAAACCATAAAAGATGGCTGATTAAATATACTGGGAAAAATACTCATTGTAATAAGGCGGAACTTTGTTACATTTGGTCCGAAGAGATTTGACAACTCCTTCTATGAGTTATCGCCCTTTGAAAAATTTTAAGATTCCGTTATTGCGCAATACTCCTAAATTATAAGTCATAGAGATCTGGGACTTGCACCATGAAGGTTTGCAAGAGTTGACCTTCAAAATGATCTAAAGGTCAAAGGTCATCAATGAGTTTCATTGGTGACCTTTGACCTTGTTAGCAAGCTATCTCGTAAACCATAAAAGATGGCTGATTAAATATAATGGGAAAAATACTCATTGTAATAAGGCGCAACTTTGTTACATTTGGTCCGAAGAGATTTGACAACTCCTTCTATGAGTTATCGCCCTTTGAAAAATTTTAAGATTCCGTTATTGCGCAATACTCCTAAATTATAAGTCATAGAGATCTGGGACTTGCACCATGAAGGTTTGCAAGAGTTGACCTTCAAAATGATCTAAAGGTCAAAGGTCATCAAT
>MJUU01005150.1:0-10557 GCA_002080025.1 Modiolus philippinarum
AAATTTACAGTAACTTCGGTATTTTGTTATTTCTTACCACTAGGCCAATGCCTCTGCTGGTGGACTGTTAGTCCCCGAGGATATCCACCAACCCAGTAGTCAGTACTTCGGTGCTGACCCGAAAACCGATTTTATTGAAATTTGCCATATCTAATTTTACAAAATTTTGTTTAAAACTAAGGAGTATCTTCTTCATGCATAGCTCTGCCCTAAGCTGAATTTTGGCTTTCTTTTTGGTTATTTGTTCTTTATCAGCTTTTTACACGCATTTCGGTTAATGGACTTCCAGGTGTTTTGGTTTTATCTGCACTGATGAGACATATGTTGTCGAAATGCGCATATGCAGAAAATAAATTTACAGTAACTTTGGTATTTTGTTATTTCATTGACAATTTCAACCTAAAATTGGGATTTTCAAAGTCTCTTGACAATGTATCTTAAGTATGACATTCCAAAGACCAAATAATTCCTGAAGGATGCATATCTGCTGTACACTAAATCAAAATTTCATCAGACATTTAAAGCCTTCTCACAGTCCGAAAAGTCATTGTGTGAAATTATCTCCCTTCTAAACATGCTAATGAGGTGGGAGTCTCCTTCATCGGCCATATTTTAGAAACACGCCGTCCGTTGATGGTCCATAGTAACGGCTAGATATAAAGCTTGTTCGGGTATATAAATCACAAAGGAACGATGCATTAGTAAAACAAAAACCTTTACAGAATAAAAGTTAACAATTTGTCTGCTATTGCACGTTAAATTGTTTATAGTTGATGTTAAATGTCTTCACTGTGACCACACAAAAATTAACCTAGCGACAATAAAATATTATTAAAAGGCAAAAAATTAACGGGGGCGGACACAATTTCTGTATTAAAAGATAGCCAAAGGATTAATCTTGATGGGGAAATATGAAATAATTGATTTCAAAGATGTCTATTTTCAAGATCCAAAATGATATCCCGTAACAAAGGAATAAGTGAGGGTGGTATTTTCCATTGTGTTCATTATTTGGCGGTAAATATCATAATACCGAAGTTACTGTTAATTTATTTTCTGCATATGCGCATTTCGACAACTTATGTCTCTTCAGTGCAGATAAAACCAAAACATTTGGAAGTCCATTAACCAAAACGTGTAAAATCTGATGGAGAACAAATAACCAAAAGGGTTTAAATAGAAAAGCCAAAATTCAGCTAAGGACAGAGCTATGCATGAGGGAGATACTCCTTAGTTTTAAACAAAATTTGGTACAATTTTGATATTGCAAATTTAAATAAAATCGGTTTTAAATGTTATTTACAAACACTGCCGAGGCACTCACAGGGATCAATGTACCCCATTATGGTAAAATTGTACGAAATTAACGGGAATGTTTCTAAATATTTATTTGGAACCGTAGTAGAATGTTTACTGTTCCATTCAATACATTAAAACAAACTATAGACAAAAATCAAATTACGATTACCTGAATGGGCCTCTGACTCGTAAGTTGTAATCATGACGTATGTAAGAAAATTCGATTTCATTTCTAAATATAGAGCCAGTATTGTAGCAGAATACACTAACTTTGGTGTTTTATTCTGGGAAATTGCGTGGAAGGGCGGAAATGAAAATTTGCACACGTATTTATCAATTCTTTATGAATCAGTATGCCAATTTTGGAGAAAATCTGGAGATGTATATTTTATTCATCCAGAATTATAGACACCCAATTCAGTCCACTTAAACCGCAATTTACGCACTAATTACAAACTTTACAATCAAACGGCGAACATTTACATTATTTCTATATCTTAATGAAATACATGATTTAAAAAATCATTCAATTTTCCTGTTAGAAACAACTTTTTGGAATTTGTAACTACGGAAAACAATCTGAGTAGACCTTTTTTGTTTCGTTTAATGAAGAGTTCCATTTCTTTTGTTAAAAACTAATCACTTATCGGCCTGCTCAGAGATTCCCTAACTGTTAGGGAAAGCCAACCATGACGGCATAAAATTGCACATAGTCAGTGGGAAATCCCCTTATTTAAATGATCAAAAGCACACCTGGTCAAATGACCTTGGTTTTAAACTAAACCTTATATATAAATGTCTAAATGTGTGTATATGCAGAAATTAAATTTACAATAACTTCGGTAACTTTGTATTTATTAAATTCCCTCAAATCTTTAGATTCTCTATCTTCAGATTCTAAAGACCTACGTTTACACGCGTTCCAAGCTCTGATTGGGATTTTATCTTCGATTTTTAAATCTTTTTTTTTAAATTAATAACCGGGAATTTTATTTCAGTTTTCAAATTTTGACTATTTTAAATTTAATTGACAACTAATTGTTAATTTAATGTGTCTTTACTCACGTTTTCAACATCAATGATTTCGTTTAAATCATGGCAAACATATATCGACATGTTGTTATAAAATGCATCTGACATGTACGTTAACACATTCATTAGAACGCATGACAATATTTACGACTTTGTTAGATTTGTAAACATTATGCTCGGACATTTATTACAGATTCATAGCAAATTTAATCGTAAATTTCTATACAAGAATTGCATCGGATATCTCTCTTAGGAAGTCATCATTGTCAGAGCTTTTAATGTCTTTATATAGGATGACTACGTTTTCCAAGAATACATAGAAGGCAATTCAAATTTTAACGGGAATGAATTGCGTTAATGCAATTAATGTTATGACTTTGAATGGCTTGAACTAATGTAACAGAACTGCATGATCTTGCAAGTTTGTAATAAATGGGACCCAAGTTAATCTGTTTAAAACCAACATAAACACATGTAACTTTCATATTTTTTCTTGGAATTGTTTATCAGTAAATAAATGTGTTCCATTTATTTCTTCAAAAATCCCCAAAAATGCAACTAACACCAGATGGGTCAATCTTCAAACAATATTAATGCAAGATCAAATTATAATACAATCAGAGGAGCTGAACCTCACAATTGAGGCCTGTTACACAAACGTCACAATACTCGAGAGGATAGTTGTTGTTAAACTTCTTTTATCATTGAATATTAAAATAAATTAATCCTTGTTTTGTATGGTTCCATTTTGTAGGTTTTTTTATAAAGTCCCATTCGTAACAGAACAGAAAAAGATCTGCAGTAAGAGGTGCACAGTTTGTTCCCATGGGAATTCAAATGAGCTGTTGATAAGCGGTGTTGCCAAAACGAACAAAAATGTTTTCTAGTAAAAGATTCAGTGTCTTAATCATGTCGTCGCAAGTCCAGGAACCATGTGTTTTGTAAATGATATTAGAAAAGAATCCTTGCTTTTTTTTTACAACAAATAAACTCCAGAGCAGAAGATTTGAAAGACCATTTAATAAGTTGTCCCAATTTGAATTTAATCAATTTATGTGGACGGGCTGTATAAAGTGTAGAAAAATCATTACTGTCAATAGATGAAACTGGTCTTTTAATTATCTAAAACTTCAATTGTTTTTTTTTTAATCCAGACAGAGTAGCTACTTCATGCCCAAAAGTAATTTACACCAGAGTTTTGATAAGTTTCTTCACAGTATTTGATATCTAACTCTTTCATACAAGTGAATGCACTGGTTAAATGGATGGATAAGTTAGTGGTAGAACAGTTACTCGATGCCGAAATAAAACGACGTTTGTAGGGATTTTCGTGCATCTTAGGAACCCAGTACATAGTAGGTAATGTGTTAATAGCAGTATTTCTGTATCGTTGTAGTGCTGTTTGGTTAATGTTTTATTTTTGTCACAAAAAACATTAAACCAAAATTGTTCATTTTAATTTATTGTTGATTAAAAGACCTTGAAATAAAAAAACACATGTCGATTCCCAAGTATGCAGCATTATATGGCTTCAGTGACTGGGAAATCCTAGTTTTTCAGTAATGTATCAAATGTAGTACATTCATTCCACTGTTACATTTTACGGTTATCTTTACTTTATAATATATCAAGATAAAGAATATAAAACAAATTCCATTGAATGTCTGCTATTATAGTCTGTTTAGTTCATTTAATCAGAGTTGAACATCCGTTTATTAGTAGTAATGCAATTTATTCCTCATTTAAATTTAAATTACACTAAGTTTAAATATCCCATACTCGGAAACATAGCCATCCTTTGCAAAAGCATAAAAATCTACGTGATTGGAACTTCCTTTGCGAGATATCCGATGGGAGCCATTTATAGAAAGCAACCATTATTAAAGTGGCTATCAAACTGTTATTAATGTACGCACATTATGCAATTCAACTGTAACAATGTCGTAGATAACACCACGTGGTGTAATAACTATATAACAGTGAAAAATGTCTAAACCAAATCCTTGCAGTCGTATATAGGAGGTTTTCAGGTCGTATTTGACAAGATGGTGCCGGAAATGCCGTCACCGGAAGTGATGTAGATCTGAAGTGAATAATCAAAAGTCATGTCACCGGAAGCGGAAGCTACGAGACCGGAACACGAAGTGCACGCTGGAAGAAGTCAAAATTGAAGCCCTTTTCAACCATTTTAACCTGAAATTACGTAATAGATCACCACGTTACTCCAGGGTGTTGCATAACATTATTGCATTACGCATGTGCTACCAAAGCGGGAGTTTTTCTGCATATTCTCTATCCAGAACATGTCATCTAGATAAACTACCCTAATCGATTCTCCGTTGTCCTCGTACATGTCTTAAAGCAGCAGCAGCAGCAGTAGAATCCCCATCACGCTATCGCAGAAACAATATCGTGAAATGAGCACGCGAGCAAAAACCGTACTCGTAAGCGAATCATGAGTCGTATGAGCATATTCATTAAAATAAACATAAAATCGTTACTAGCATTACTTAACCACGATTTATATCCCCTGTCGAACGTAGAAGCGATAGAAGACATCTCTAGCAACTGGAAAAAAGTAGCAAAAATACTATCTCTCTTCGACTTGCCTCGATGTACGCGAACGTGATATAGGACATTCACAAACGAGATCACCAAATAGCGCCAGAAATATTGCCTCCCTTTGCCAACGAGTGCCTGACAGATTACAACGGCAGTAGAATACCGAAGGAACAAAGCACAATATTACATAAATCAAAGTCTAGAGACAATGCAAAAGCAAGAACACCAGAAGACGGAAGACCAAAGACACTATATGCCACAAAACACAAAAACACTACAAAAACAACACAAAAAATAAAGCACCAACGGTTTGAACTCTCAACAAACAGAGTGACATCAGGTGTTCCGGAAGGACAAGATTGTTCTGTCCTGCATACAGCACCCGTCAAACAGTCAGTGAGGCATTTATAGTTTGAAAGATCTGTTTGATAGCAGATCAGTTAAGGGAGTAGGAGTGGCAGAAATTTTTTAATTAGAATTAAAGCGCTGGCCTTTTGTTTTGAAGAGCTTTGCTAATATCATGAGTAAAACATTTTTTAAATCCATGTAAAAAGTTTTACAACAGGGTTACAGATTCCATAAGTTGTTGAACACATTTAAGAAGTTTTGTAATAGATATGAACATGTTATATCTAAATATGGCGTTACTCGTAAACAGCTTATTACAATGGGAATTTCTAGTCCTCAATGTTACGAAAATGTTGTTAAAAAATGCCAGAAATTGATTACAAATCCAGAAAAGCTGGGACGTAACTTTAATTCTTTATGTAATAGGGGATATCGGCAAGATATTCTGCTTGCATCCGTTAAATTAGCTTTGAGACCTAGTGACCTGAACATTTTGCACACATACTGGCCTCTCACTGATACTGCCAAAGTCTACTGAAATTTATGATGATTCTTGACCAAACCCTTCGGGAAGTTTTGAGTTTGATTTTTCTTCCGTAGTGCGACAGTGTTCTACAAGCAGACTAGACTCCTTGAACTAGCCGGCAGTTTAGCGGCGAACACCCCTTAACCCATCTTTCAAAATTACGTATTGTCTTTTTTTCTCTCCTTTCAAGATAGTGGTCATGGATTTAGTAGTCTACCTCTAGTGGGTTTTATTCGTATGTTTTTATACTAAAGGGAAACGGGACAGATAAAGGGGAGGTTTGGGTACCCATAAATCGGTTTAACCCTACCGCTGGCTTTTGCTAGTGCCGGTACCAAGTCCGGCTGTCCCGAGTTCCTATCGTTGTCTACGTTTGTCTTTTGTCTTATACGTGTTTTTCTTGTGTAGTTCACTTGCAAATAGTTGCATGTAATTCTAATTTTCAGCCATTGTAGGTGTTTTCTGTTATCCATTTTTAACATTAACTACCAAATTTGGATTTCAAGTATTTCTAATCCAAATCCTGGAAACAAAATATCTAAACAAACCCTAACATAACTAGAAACAAAATATCTAAATGTAATACTGGCTCAACGAAAAACCTAGGAAACAAAACATCCATAAATCGGACCCAGACCATAACAGAAAGCATACATTTACCAAATTGGAAATAAAACAAGTAAAATTCGAAACTTTGCAAAATTGTAAACCACATATGTACAAATCGTACCCTAACTAAACCTGAAACCTTGGGAGAAAAATATGTATTTAAACTGAAACTTTGTAAACCGAAAATGTATAAAATTCAACAGTGACCAAATTAGAAATCCTTTCATTTCTTATATATGTACCATGAATGAGTTAAAAATCATGGAAATCCAACTTGTTAAAATAGAACTACTTGCTAAATCAGAAACCTGGCTAGTTTGGAACCCTTACTAGACCAAAAATATGGGAAGCCAATTTAGTATAAATTTAACTTTTAAATTAAACTTTAACTAAACCAGAAACTTGAGCAGCCAGACAACATTATATAAACATTGACTATAGAACAGAAATTCTGGCAACCGAACGAAGAAGTCAAACCCTGAATAGATCATTGTAACGCATATGAAGTGTTAACTAACCCTGAATGAAAAAAGAATCTAAGAAACTAAACATATTCAAATCGAACACTGACCAAACCAGTAACCTTGGAAATAAACATGTTTAAATAGAATCTCGCTTTACTTAAATCTGCAATCCCAACACGTTAAAATTGAACCCCGACTAAATCGGAAACCTGAGAATCCGAAATATTAAAACCAAACACTGACTTAACCATAAAACCCCGACTAAATAGGAAACCTGGGAATCCGAAATGTTAAAACCAAACACTGACTTAACCATAAAACCCTGACTAAATCGGAAACCTGGGAACCCGAAATGTTAAAACCAAACACTGACTTAACCATAAAGACCTGACTAAATCGGAAACATTGGAATCCGAATTGTTAAAACCAAACACTGACTTAACCATAAAACCCCGACTAAATCGGAAACCTGGGAATCCGAATTGTTAAAACCAAAAACTGACTTAACCATAAAACCCCGACTTAATCGGAAACCTGGGAATCCGAATTGTTAAAACCAAACACTGACTTAACCATAAAACCCCGACTAAATCGGAAACCTGGGAATCCGAATTGTTAAAACCAAAACTGACTTAACCATAAAACCCCGACTAAATCGGAAACCTGAGAATCCGAAATGTTAAAACCAAAAACTGACTTAACCATAAAACCCCGACTAAATCGGAAACCTGAGAATCCGAAATGTTAAAACCAAACACTGACATAACCATAAAACCCGACTAAATCGGAAACCTGGGAATCCGAATTGTTTAAACCAAACACTGACTTAACCATAAAACCCCGATTAAATCGGAAACCTCGGAATCCGAATTGTTTAAACCAAACACTGACTTAACCATAAAACCCTGACTAAATCGGAAACCTGGGAATCCGAAATGTTAAAACCAAAAACTGACTTAACCATAAAAACCCTGACTAAATGGTCACATGAGTAAACGTATTCTTTAATATATTTCAATATTCATATTTTTATATCTCTTAGAATCTGTAGAATTCACATTATCTGTATATTATATTAGTATTTTGTTTTGATAGAAATTCTTTAAGGATTGGAATTTATTGGTCATTTTAATAGTCTTTAAACTGAATAAATAGATATATCTGATTCAAATTTAGAAAATCACCAAAATATATTTTGTGCAGAGATATTTTTGTTTATTTAATTCAGCAGTGACAAAACCATTTTTCATTTCTATCACCACAAATTTACACAGTATAAGCTAATATACTCCATATTCAGTGGTAACACAATACTATAATATAATTTTTCAGAATAAGGACTGATTTACATTTGTTATAGCTAAGAATATACATCTCCGCTGTTTCTGAATTCAATTAGAAACACCAAGATTTCCTTCATTAGGAGGGTTATGGACTGATTATGCGTTGAATTTTTTTTTATTAATTTGTAGGAAATATTTCATATTTGTTTTAATGAAACAAAACAGGACAAACAAGGAAGATACAGATAATGGAGGCGTACCCTCAGGACTCAAATATACTAATTCGCAAATTAGAAAATAGGAAAATACTAGTATTAAAAAGGCATCGTAAGATGAAGAGTAATGAAACGCAATTCGTTTAAACACAAATAAAGACAGAAACGAGATAAATATCTGATCGAACTGCATTGAAAGGTAAAAATATGTACACATTATATTTTTAATAGGTCAAACCTATGGAAAGGCGTCAAGAAGAAAGGGAAGTCATATTTCATAAGTTGGGGAGTGTCACAATTAAATTTCAATTGACAACTACTTGTTAATTTAATGTGTCTTTATTCACGTTTTCAACATCAATGATTTCGTTCAAATCATGGCAAATGCATCTGACATGTACGTACAGACACATTCATTAGAACGCATGACAATATTTACGACTTTGTTAGATTTGTTAACATTATGCTCCGACATTTATTACAGATTCATAGCTAATTTAATCGTTTATTTCTATACATGGATTGCATCGGATATCTCTCTAAGGAAGTCATCATTGTCAGAGCTTTAAATGCCTTTATATAGGATGACTACGTTTTCGAAGAATACATATCAAAGGCAATTCAAATTTTAATGGGAATAAATTGCGTTAATGCAATTAATGTAATGACTTTGAATGGCTTCAACTAATGTTACAGAACTGCATGATCTTGCAAGTTTGTAATACATGAACCCAAGTTAATTGAAGTAAACTTAAATGTTTAAAGCCAACGTAAACAAACGTAACTTTCATATTTTTTCTTGGAATTATTTATCAGAAAATAAATGCGTTCCATTTATTTCTTAAGTACATATGTTGGAATGAATAAGGCATATAAAATTCATATTTAAACAAATTTGGCATCCCCAAAAATGCAAGTAACACCAGATGGGTCAATCTTCAAACAATATTAAGGCAAGATCAAATTATAATACAATCAGAGGAGCTGAAGCTCACAATTGAGGCCTGTTACACAAACGTCACAATACACGAGAGGATAGTTTTTGTTGTTAAATGAGGTCCTCGTAGTATAAAAACTGCTGTTATCATTGAATATTGAAATAAGTTTATCATTGTTTTGTATGGTTCCATTTTATAGGTTTTTTTTTATAAAGTCCCATTCGTAACAGAACAGAAAAAGATCTGCAGTGAGAGGTGCACAGTTTGTTCCCATGGGAATTCAAATGAGCTGTTGATAAGCGGTGTTGCCAAAACGAACACAAATGTTGTCTAGTAAAAGATTCAGTGTCTTAATCATGTCGTCGCAAGTCCAGGAACAATGGGTTTTGTAAGTGATATTAGGAAAGAATCCTTGCTTTTTTACAACAAATAAACTCCAGACCAGAAAATTTGAAAGACCATTTAATAAGTTGTCCCAATTTGGATTTAATAAACTTATGTGGACGGGTTGTATAAAGTGTAGAATAATTATTACTGTCAATAGATGAAACTGGTCTTTTAATTATCTAAAACTTCAATTGTTTTTTTTTTAAATCTAGGCAGAGTAGCTACTGCATTCCCAAAAGTAATTTACACTAAGTTTTGATAAGTTTTTTTCACAGTCTTTAATACCTATTTCTTTCATACAAGTGAATGCATCGGTTAAATGGATGGATAAATCAGTGGTAGAAAAGTTACTCGATGCCGAAATGAAACGATGTTTGTAGGGATATTCGTGCAGCTTATGAACCCAGTACATAGTAGGTAAGGTGTTAATAGCAGTATTTCTGTATCGTTGTAGTGCTGTTTGGTTAATGTTTTTTTTTTGTCACAAAAACATTAGACCAAAATTGTTCATTTCAATTTATTGTTGACTAAAAGACCTTAAAAGAATTAATTAAAAAAAACAAAAAAAAAACATGTCGATTCCCAAGTATGCAGCATTATATGGCTTCAGTGATTGGGAAAACCAGATTTTCAGTAATGTATCAAATGTAGTACATTCATTCTACTGTTACATTTTACGGTTATCTTTACTTTATAATATATCAAGATAAAGAATATAAAACAAATTCCATTGAATGTCTGCTATTATAGTCTGTTTAG
This sequence comes from Modiolus philippinarum, assembly GCA_002080025.1. Taxonomy (NCBI): domain Eukaryota; kingdom Metazoa; phylum Mollusca; class Bivalvia; order Mytilida; family Modiolidae; genus Modiolus; species Modiolus philippinarum. Next base: position 10,423 of record MJUU01005150.1, read on the forward strand.
TTCATTTAATCAGAGCTGAACATCCCTTTATTAGTAGTAATGCAATTTATTCCTCATTTAAATTCAAATAACATTTAGTTTAAATATCCCATACTCGGAAACACAGCCATCCTATGTAAGAGTATAAAAATCTAC
>MJUU01005160.1:12272-25377 GCA_002080025.1 Modiolus philippinarum
CAATTTCTTTGACAAATTTGTCCATGGTGACATGATCTTGTTAAAAAATAAACCCAGTTGACCTTATGTTAAATTTAAGACACGGATTAAGCAATGCACATTAATTTAAACTTCCTTACTATCAAATAACATTTCATCTTGTAATAATATTTACAAATACGGTATGAAAGGAATCTAACATATGAAAGTCTCAAAACGTAAACAAAATACAAAATTTGGTTGGTCTGAGTAGTAATTGCACCGGAATTAATTCGTTTCAAAAATAAGTACAGTTCATGAGTTTATTGAATTAGGTCACAACATAACACATATTGATTTTCAATCGATTGATTGAAAGTTTGAGATTACCACGTTTTTGTTTCAAATGACAAATACGTAAGATATTATCTTCCGAGACAAAAACGCAAAAAGACGAAATCGCGAAAATGTGAAAATGCGGAATCGCGAAAATGTGCAAATACGGAATCGCGAAAATATGAAAATGCGAAAAAGAGAAATCGAGAAGGCTAAAGCGAAAACTAAAGGGAAATTCATTTTGAGTTTTCGTGCTTTCGCTTTTGCGTTTCGCCTTCTCGATTTTGAGTTGTGAAAGCAGAAAAGGGAAAAGCGCGAAATGGCAGCACTTGAGCAGTATAGAGACACTTTCTATATATCTCGGAGATCGGACGCACTTGGTGCCGTTTAGTATGCTAAATTTCCTGACCCTACCCATTTCTCCCATTTTCTAGTGGCAATAAAAACTAGTTGCCTCTCTTGTCCTTTCACCCTTATTTCTTTTTTTTTAATTGATAACTTGTTCTCGTCCGAAAACAGCTGAAATATTGCCCACTGGACGTTAAACTCAAACTAACTAATCAACAAATCAACCAAAAAATAAGTGGTCTTTGAGATTATCAGGACATTTACCAAATTTTGAATCGAAATATTTTGGAAATCCAATTCGTGAAAAATGTTTGTTTTAATTGAAAAAAAAAACAACAACAAACTATTAAAATGACGTTTTAGTGTTGAATTCCGAAATGTATGTGGGCTTTGAGACTTTCAGGATAGTTACCAAAAACTGGAATCAATAATTTTTGAAATCCAGTTTGTGAAAATGTTTGGCCTAGTTGAAACAAAATATAAAAGTATGGTCGCTAGGTAGAATTCCTTAAATACATGTCACTGATCTTTTTGACTGTTAGGAAATTTACCAAAACTGAAATCAAATATTTATAGCAATGTCTTAAGGTCTGCAAATTTCAATTTCAATTTAAACAGTATAATCGTATTTTTGTACTTTTTAAGCCCAAGCCTACGGTTGGCTAAGGTATATTAATTATTGAACGGGATTCTTACACATGCTGAACTTACTTGCGTCTGAACATCTATTTGACAAAACGACTAGTTATCTGTTCAGTTTATCTTATCGCGGCTATAGGCAACGATATATCTGAACTTCACGGTGACTTCAAGATGAAGAAACACACTAAAAGCGTTGTTCCGTGGCTTTTTTTTGTCATGTATTTGTGGAACCTTTGTCTCGTGTGCATTTACTCAATATCATTTATTGATTACTTGAGACTGGAGTTTGTCTCTCCTGCAGTGTGGAGTTCATAAAAAAGATTCCTCGTGCGAGAGATGTATGCTCTCTATACAATTTAGTAATGGTGTAATTGTTCATGACAGAATTACTCATAAGGGTGCACTATCATACTTTCAAATTGTAGTATTTCATATTAAATTTTTCTAATTTCAAAATTCCTGACCACCTGTTTGTTGTGCCCACATCTCGAGGTTTTATAATGGCAAATTTTCTTACTATTTACTTGATGAGTGCCCTGTGGTTTTTTAGAAGTTGTAATTGTCTTCTGTTGGTCTTTTTGTCGAGCAACGGATAACAGCGATTGTAGGAGCACCTTGCCAGTAAATTTTATGTTTGGTAACGAACCCGCATCAATGTCATGAAATAACATGAATGTAGCATTGCTCGACATCTGGCAATGAATTCCGCTCAAACTTCTGCTAGAGACCGTCTTGAACGTACTATGAGGTATGAGCAAAGCTCATTATTGAATTGTCATGGTAACTTCAAGATAAAGAACAACAATCCATTGCTTGTTTTGCCATGTATTTGTAGGGGCTTTGTCCCATATGTATTTATCATATCCCTTCATTAAATATTGCCAAAAAAAAACAGCATCTCTTGATAATATAAAATATAATAAAAAAAACTTGCTTTCTAAATAATTCCTTGCTTTCTTAAAATCGACTTCAAGCTGATAGAACTTTTAAAGCTGTTTATCTCTCTTAGCTTATAATTCACATACTTTGTTACAACCCTAGGATAACGTCAAAATTCGCCCATTAAAGTTATCAAGAGCTACAGTACACTCTCATAAAGTTAAGATAGGCGTTGGACAGAGTGTGAGCATCATAGGTTGAAATGACGAAGATAGAAAAATACTAGATATGTGTTAATACAAATTTGCAGATAAAACAATATTGATTTTAAGACTTGTGTATTGAATACCCTTAAATCTTATTGTGTGGTCTCAGTGCCGATCTGTCTCCTATCCGGGTATTTAAACGTGGTAAAAACCCTTTTGTGTAAACTGCACCGAATAGTCAACAATTAATGGCATTCATTGTCTTAATTTGTATCATATCTATCACATCCATCGAACTCATTATGACACGAAAATACGGCTCTACTTTAACGGAATTTCATTGTTCTTCTCGTATTTATTGCATAACGTGTTTTAATGAACAATTCAGTAAACAATTATATTGATTTTATTACAATAATAATTGCTTTATGGGGGGGGGGGGGGGGNGGGCATCTATTATTTTTAACATCATAACAATCTTACTGATTTGCCCTTGTCGGATTCTGATTACGATTGAATAACTAAACACCAAAATTACAGTCAAGTCGACAAATAATGTTTTCAATCAAAATTAATCAAAACATTTTGAAGATTAAACCCGAAGATGTAATACAGGTACATGTAATGGATAACAAATAACCAATAGAGATTAATGAAATAAAAAAACGAAAGTCAATTAAGTATTGCTGGGAAATCAAATCTATGTAGATTTCTGCATTTAGACTGCAAACCTTTTTAAAGTCAACAATTTCATCAAACTTTGTCATATCTTGATAAAAATGTTAAAAAAACTTTAAAACAGATTGATAAATGGATTAGTTAGAGTTAGACGTCCAGTAAGAAATATTTCAGCTATATCAGGACGAGAACATGTTAATCAATTGAAAAAAAATGTACGTAATAGAAGATAGAAACAAAGTTGGAAGAAACAACCAGTTTTTATTGGCACTGGAAAAAGAGTAGAAATGTTTAGGGGCAGGAAATTTAGCCTTCTATACACCCAGTGCGTCTGCTTCCATTATATGGAAGTATAGAAAGGGTCTTTAAACTGCATGGAGCGTGGCTTTTCTCCAAACAGTTTGGTTACAAAGGTTTGCGGTCAGGTTTCCGTATTATGACATGACTACCCCGCATAGATAGGGTATTCCCCTATCCACCAACTGGACGCACCCAACAGCTCTATAGCCTAATCCCCTGAAAAAAAATCAGGTTCCGGGCTTTTTGAACAGAAAATAAAAGATAGAAAGGAACAATGTCTAATGAATAATGGTGGATAAAATCGGTAAAGTTCGGAAAGTCAGAATTCTGACAGATAATGATCTTTAACTCTTTCGACAGATGAACAATTATATGCAGAATCAAAATTAACAGTAGCTTCCGTATTTTGTTTTTTATAATGATATGTAGTTTGAAAAGATGGATTATATATTACAGTTGTAATGTCTTATTTCGTTATCCAACCCCATGAAAAGGGAAGAAGCGATTTCTCGATAAGAACTTCTTGCCCATTTAAACACTCCGATGTAAAAAAGGGCAGTATATAGTGACGAAAAATCAGTGAGATCGAAGATTGGAATTATTAGAAATAAAATGCTTCTTGCCCATTAATACACTCCTATGTGAAATAGTGCAGTGTACAGTGACGAAAAAAAAAATCATGAGATCAACGATTCGAATTATTAGAAATAAAGTAATTTGGAGAAGTTTATGGAAGTGTAAACCTGGCCTATCACTCGCTTACTCAAAATAAATAATTTCGGACTTTTCTCAGTCGGCGAGTGAGCTCGAGCCGGCCGAGTTTGCACATCGATAAACTCCACAAAAATTTCTTTTATTGCTATATTATTTACTAAAACGGGTTATCAAAGGATGAAATAAATACATCATGCTCTTATTTTTTACAGGCTGAGAAACACCATGTCACAGATTTGGCTGATATTCATTTCATAGGATTATGTTAACCTATAGCCATTGATACGGGACTTTCAAGATAGGAACTCTCGTGCAATTGAAGGCGGAAACGATCGCCTTGGATACCAGTAAGAAGGAATACTGGATTTCTAAACCTATTGTATTAAACATATACCACATATAAAAACAAACTATTTATGAAATTGAAGTGCATTTATAGTTTTAACTTTATGACAATTCTTTATGTAAATTTTAATTGACGAAAACAAATTAAACAGAAGAGCTACAAATCGATTAAATAAAAATCACCCTTAGCTCAACAGCGTTTATTAATTAGAGATTCCTTCCCGATGTTTTGATTTTTTACGTATAAAAATAGATCTGTGTCCGGAGTGAACACGATTCAAAAGTCCCGTATTGAGTCGGAAAATTATTTTTTTCAGCAACATAGGCTGCTTTAGAGGGAATTTGGTTTGCATAAGTACGGATAGTGTAACCCTATGATGTAACTTATTATTATTTCATATATTCTTTTTAATCAAATCATCCATATATTGAATGTATTTCGGCTGTTTTGTTTAGCACCAATTTTACCCGGTAAATAATCTTGTTGAAAGAATCAAACAAATGGTATAATGTTTTTTGTCTGTGCAATGAAATGATATTTAAAACCTTCGACATAATGATAATTGAAGTATTAACGTTATTGACTGAACAGCTTATGTCTCATATTGATTTATTTTGCAGTTCATTTTATTCCATTTAAGACTCAGACCATTATATAATTGGTGTTTTTGTAAAACTCAGTGCTACTTCTCACGTTGACTGTTATTGGAAGTTGTGATTTAAACCAATCTTTTTTCATACTTAAAACATCAATAACAAAAGTCTTATTTATCATCATGGAAAAACTTTTCTTAATTTGTATTATTTTAATACCAGTAAATGTTTATTGTGCGAGTTTAACAAATGTTAAGGAGCTCTACAAGGATTTATTTACAAATTACACAAAACAAGTAATGCCGATGGAGAATACGTCAGTACCACTTAACGTTGGTGTTGTTTTTTATTTGATATCTTTAAATAATTTTAAAGAGGTGGACGAAACTTTATCCCTTTTAGGAGTCTTCGGAATGAACTGGACGGACCCTTCTTTGGCATGGGATCCAACATTATATGGAAATCTTTATACCACTATCATCGATCCCACTGATTTGTGGCTGCCTCCGCTATTTTTAATAAATCGTGCTGATTCAATGAAACCCATTGGGCATGACATTCAGTTTAGATCTACTATCATTTTCAACGGTGATGTGGTGTACGCTCCTGGTGGAATATTAGAGGCAAAGTGTCCAACGGATATTGCCAGGTTTCCATTTGATACACAGGAATGTAAACTTGAAATCTTACCATGGGGCATAGGCAATACACACCTGACTTTCAATAGCTATTTGAAGGAAGCAGTGCTGAGCTGGTATACAGAAAATTCTGATTGGAGGTTGTTAGAATATACCACTAGTGTTGGTAGCAGGTCAAATATAAGCCTGTTTTTTGTCAATCTTAAAATTAAACGTGAACCTTTATATTATACAGTAATGATAATACTACCGACAATTTTGTTTGCAGTCCTTAATCCATTTGTGTTCACACTTCCGATTGAATCAGGAGAGCGAGTTTCTTTTGCTATTACAATTTTGTTGTCCTATGCAATATTCTTAACACTCGTCTCTGCCTCGATACCAGCCTCATCCAATCCAATGTGTATACTTTTAATTGTAATGATAGTCATCATATCCATTAGTGGCACAATAACATATGGAGCAATTATTTCTGCTAAATATTTTTATGAAAAAGATCCCGATGAATTCTGGTCTCCTTTAGAACGATTTGCACGATGGAAACTGAATAGAAAAAGAAACATTGTCACTCCCGTCGATAACTCTAAAGAAATAAGTGTAACAGGCAAAGATATAGCTGATGCTTTGGATTTTCTGTTTTTCTATGGATCTTTTGTTGCAGTTTTTGTGACTTCTGCAGCTTACTTTATAGCAGTGTTTATCTAAAAATGGTATCCTTCATCTACTGAGAAAGTTATCCGGTACATCATGTTACTTAAAATTTGATCATTACAACTTTTGTTACATGTTTTAAAAAATAAGAAGTCTTTAAAGATTAAACAATAGAGTATAGTCGGGTATTAGTCCTTTATTTTTACTTGAACAATTGAGTATAACTTATTTATTTCTAAAGTAAAATATTATAGTTTTTTTTTTATTTCAAACTGGTTATGACCTCATTCAATTGACCAATTCAATTACCCGGCACCTAAATCGTTTTTTAGGGGGCTCCGTCTACAGAGTTGCCGGGCGCCTCCCTAGATCATGGATAGGGGAATGCCTTGTCTAATGGGGTCATAATACGGAAAGCGTGACCGCAAGCTATTCAAGCCAAACTGTGGAGAAACGCCACGTTCTATGAAATATAAAGACCCCATCTATATTTTATCCACTTCGTCCATTCTCAAACTGATAATCAAAACCCGTTGCCCCGGTTGTCTCTTCCAACTATTTTTTTTCTTTTTTCCTCTATAATTTTTGAAAATTGATTATTTATTCTCGGCCTGATTTAACTGAAAAATTCATCACTGAACTTTAAACTCAAAATCATCAATAAATCAATGAATCAAATTCAATTAATTCGAAAAGTATATGAATTTTAGTTGTTCCTACGATAAGATAAATTGTATATGCATTGCCCTAGCATAAGCTACTAAACACAACTTCTTATTAAATCATTACTTACTAAAGTCATTTGAATGCTTCATTATTTTCGAAACATTAATTCTATCAAACTTCTTTCATCTGCACAAAAGAGAGAAAATATTACTTGTCTAAATCGCCAATTGAAGAACTAAAATTTATCTTAGTTTAGGTACTTTGTAATTTCAATAACATTGTATTTTGAAGAAATCTTTTGCTTTTCGAAAATTAATGGACTGGCCTTTTGTAAAATAAAAATGCATACGAATTTTGAAAAATAATAATAATAAACAAAGAGATATTAAAAAAAAACAGTCTGACAGGCGTGCTATAAAATTGTGATTTATGTTTTTGGTTTTGCTACATTTTTTTAAACTAATTCAAACAACGGCAGTAGAATACTGAAGGAACAAGGGAAGAGAAGACCACAAAAATCGAAATCCAAAGACATGGCAAAAACGGCAACAGACAAAAACAAAGACGTGAGACAGGAACAATGCACGGAAATAAAAAGACGACACAAAAAACTAAGGCACTCATAGTGTGAGCTCCCATGAAAACCGGGAGTGACACCAGGTGCTCCGGAAGGGTAAGCTTGTCCTGCCCCGCTAGCGACACCCGTCACACTATCAGTGAGTCAAATAGTGTTTAGAAAGGTCTGTTTGGAAGCGGATTGGTTAATGTCATTTTCTAACCCTTAGACAGAAAACCAATAAAATCCATGATACATGTTATTTCTCTAACCCTCAAACAGTACCATGGTGTACTTTTGAAAAGCTTTTTGTAAATCTCTATAGTATGAAAACAATCACAAGGACAAATCGATAGCACAAACATCACTGACGAAGACAAACTAAAATTTTACAGTATGATATACAAGACAACACGAAAAACTGAAGTACTGACAGTGTGAACTCCCATAAAAACCGGGAGTGACATCAGGTGCTCCGGATGGGTAAGCATGTCCTGCTCCGCTAGCGGCACCCGTCACACTATCAGTGAGTCAATCCAGGGTTGAGTCAAAACCGGTTATGTCAAATCCGTGAAGACGTGAAATCTAGCTGTCCATTTTCATTTGGGACACAGACACGTCATATCTGTCAATGATATCATGGTGACGGCCATAACATTTCTGAAGGGATGAAAGCAACAAAGGCTGAACAAATCCCTGACTTTTGGGACAGTGTTTTTGCTCAATTCAAAAAATCACTGTATAAACTACATGCGCGACAGTAACGAATCAACTGTGAAATGTACACTCCATAGGCTGGAGAGGTAGGTATATTGCTGCTCAGAAAGGGAATAATTTAGCATTTTAATCGTTTCTTCTTACACATAGAAATTTACAGAATTAAATTAACTAATATACTGATTATAAAAAAAATCAACATTAACTTCTGAATCAGAATTGTGGTATTTTCAACTTAATGCATCATTTGTTATAAAAACTAAAGAAAGTAGAAAAGAACAAAATGCAGATTATGTAGATATAAAACAAAATATAATTGTTCAAAATCATCCATTGCTATGTACATTCTATAGATCGAAAGACAGTATGATAATGACTAGCTAGGTTGACGTAAATAATGGACGAATATGGAGCAAATCCACATGACACAAAGTCTATACATTTACATGGAAGCATATATAGCAAGCAAAGGAACAACGGTTCCATGGTTGTTCATCATCTTGAAGTCATCATGAGGCGTTCAACAATGAGCTTTGCCCATACCTCATAGTAAGTCCAAGACGGCCCCTAGAACAGTTTTGAGCAGAATTCTTTGCTAAATGTCGAACAACGCTACATACATGTCGTTATTTTTCCCATGGATCGGATCGTCAACAAACAAAAATTAAATTTACAAAGAGTTCTTAAAAGAGTTCCTACATATCTTGTTGGTATGCTCATGTCGGAGTCGGTGTTCAGACTGCATCATGGCTAATTCACCTAAGGAATTACAGTTGTTGTTAGATATTTCTTGCGCATTTGCTAGAAAGTGGAATCTCAAATTTAATTGTAATAAATCTAAAATTATGGTTATCGGCAAATCGGAAGTATGCAAGAGTGTCTGGAAGCTTGGTGATAATATTTTGAATGAGGTTAATGAATTTAAGTATCTCGGATACTGTTTAAACAAACAGATGAAATCAAATTATAACATTAATAAGTTTCTAAATGAAAACGCTGACCATCAGTTAAACTATTTGACTGGTGTTTTAGGGGAGCACGGTGATTTTAACCGACTACAATTTGGGGATGCGTTATGGTCATCTGTAATTCGACCATCACTGACACACGCTTGTGCTGTTTGGCTTCCTCTTAGAAAACAAAGAAAGGAAGCTTTAGAAAGATGGCAATACCGTGCAGCAAAAATTATATTGAAAACAAAGCTAAATATTCCGAAATCTGCAATCTTTCTAGAATTGGGATGGGAACCTATATGTGATTATATCGAACGACAAAAATTATTGTACTTTAAAAGGTTAAATGACCTGCCTGACAGCAGACTTTGTAAAGCTGTGTTTAGAGAAATGTTGTCTCGAAAAAATAACGTGTGGGAAAATAATGCCGAGGTCTCATCCATCACGGATCGATTTTGTCCGAATAGTTTCATTTTTGAAATAAATGAAACTGGCTTGAAGCAATTGTTTGGTAGAAATGTGAGAGATAAGCTAATATCTGATGTTTTTAATAAGAATTCTCTTGACTTGTACCAGCAATGTTTCATTTGCCATGGAAAACAACGGTATTTATGCCGTGTTGATGATTTTGCCGCTTCACGTCTAAAATTACTGGCTCGAACGAAAACTATACCGCAGAAATCTTATCTTTTCCGTATGCACATGTCCGAAAGTGAGGCATGTCCTTTGTGTAATAGTATGAAGGACGATCTCCATCACTTACTTTTAAATTGTCCTCACTTAGAGTCCGTTCGTGTAAAGTTTCTCCAGAAAGTGACAGAATTTAATGCTAAGTATGGTACTCCTTTTAATTTCATGGAACTGTCGTCCAATGCAAAGCTTCAATTTTTAATAGGAGACACTGGATATGCTTTAAATGATGATATTGGGTTGTTTTATGATTACTATGGAAAATTATATTTGTTAGAATGTTTTAATCTTAGGAATGAATTAACTCAATGCTAATAATTTTATGACATTTTTACAAACTCAAAGAACATTTTATTTATATATCCATGTGAATTGCTTTGTATTTTATTTAGAATGAGAAATTCTTATATTGACACTGTAAATACTTTAATTTACTAATTTTATTGCTCTCTGGATGTTGTATATTTTAAACAAGATTGTGTATTTTTATTGACTTTGACGCATCTCCGCTTTACCCTGGCGGACGGTGCCCTGATGTAAAGGGGTAGTTTCTAAATAAAATATATATATATATTACAATTACTGTTAATCTTTGCAAAAGAATCAGTGTCTCAAACTAAGGGACAATTGCCACATATAACCACAGAGCACTCAGTAAGTCGATTGTAAGAAAACTGGGCTATATAAAATAGTGAGATGAGGTCACTATAAACAGGTGGTCAGAATAGCATTCGGAAAAAAAAAAAAAAAAAAAAAAAAAAAAAAAAAAAATAGTGAAAGAATCTCTCATATGAATATACTATCTATTTTCAATTTTTCGAAAACGCGGAAATGAAAGTAGATAGTATAAGGAATAAAGGGATATGGAGAACATTTCTCAAAGGGGGTTGTTTTTACAGATTCCATGCTGCAGGAGAGACAAACTCCAGCCTTAAATGACATAAACTGATCATTGTGTATTCTACCGCCAAGATGTTGCTGTATACCGAGTATGAAATAGAGGTAACATAATTTTTGATGCAGTCAATTTTTTGTCATTTTCTTTTCTTTGTTTGAAATAGTTAACTTTTATTTCAAAAAGGTAATTTTACAAATGTGTTGGATTATTTGTTCGATTACGCAGATCACTTTTAATTTTCGTTTTTCAGAATGGTTTTTATACCCATGCGAATTGGAATGCAGGGTAACATGCTTGATACTTTTCATGGATTCAACTATGTAACGATTTTTGTGTGTTATATATTTTACACTTTCTTATCAAAATGAAATATACAGTCCGTCAAAAGTTAAGCATCACCTAACCTTTTACATGAACATCATTTTTGAAGCTGTATTGAGGTTAGAGGTTTTTGATTAAAACACTATTAATGAAATATTATTGAGATTTTTGATGTCAAATTTTAATCATGCTTCATATTGTTGTCTTTATGTGAAAAGTTATGAAATTATGCGCAACCCAATTTAATGACAAAATGTGGTAGCTTTGACCAGGAAAATAAGTTTCAGTTCAATGCATGAATTCTGACTGAAGATCTTCGTTGTTATTTTCGATACAAAAGAAAACCAACAATGAACATTCCTTTATGTGTTTTAGGTGAAAGTTGTAGACATAGCTGGTAATGTTTGAATACAGGGGAGATAACTCCAATTTTACAGATGGATTTCCACAAAAGTGACGAAATAATTTCTTTGCTGAATTAAGCCAGTAAATTACAGTTCTGTCAATGTTAAAACCATTTTTATGACGGGCATGAATTTGACAATTTTCGAGCAACATTTTGATAACCTTTAAAATTTTGAAATCAGAGTTTTTTGTTGTTATTTCAGTACAAAATCCCAATACATGTCTTTTTTCAAACAGAAAAGGCTTTATCGGATTCCGAGACTGCCAAAATATCCAAATAATGATATCCGGTGTACTTAGTTTCTTCTTTTGACCATCTGTTCGGTTGGATTTCGGTAAAATTTGGTAATTTGTTCAAAGATTTTAAAGCTTAGAAAAATTATTTTCCATTATTGCGAGGCATAACTATCCCGATCTGTAAGATTTGTTTAAAAACTGTAAATTAAGTCGGTTTTGAACATTTTTAGAGACCGTGGGGACTTCGGGAATGATTTTTCAGAATTTTACGCCGCGTTCCAAATCCGTTAAAAGAATTCATTTAAGCCTAAAATTAACAATTATGGAATTTTGTACCACAGTTACCCCATAAAATAATCTGGTTGCAAAATTGAACTCACAATGTTCCAAATTGTAGTTCATTGTTGAAACTGGAATTCTCATAATGAAGGGATCGATTTGTCTTTGGTTGCGAAAATCAGATTTTCGATTATCTATTCAAAAGCTTGAAAGTACCATTACATGCTTTATGTTAAGGCTTATCATCGTGCAAAGGTTTATACCTATAGCTTCCAACATGTTGGTAAAAGTAAGTGATGCTGAACTTTTGGCGGACTGTATATAAATATTTTCTGACATTCATTTTTTAACAACTCCATTAAAAAGGAAATTACATAACGAGATAAAATGCAACAAAACAAATAAAACCTGTTGATTCAGCTCGTCTTCTTTTCAAATGAGATTCAAAAAGTGAAGTTTATCGTCCCTGATTTATAATACACAAACCAGATAGCTTCTCATTAACTTTAAAAATATACAAAGCAGATTGCTTAATTCAAAGTGGACAGAAACAATGTCATTAACGAAGCTGTTGTTTATGTGAAACAGCATTTATTTGAAGAAAAAAGAAAATGAACTTGTAAGTGCTGCAAAACAACGAGGTAGAATACCGATGAAACAAAGTCTGTTTGCAAAAAAGCACAACACTCCCAGAAGATAAACGAACAGCACAAATATCACACAGAAATCTAAAGCATTAACAGTTTGAATTCTAAAAAAAACGATAATGATATCAGATGCTCTGGAAGGGCAAGCATGTCCTGCTCCTTATACGGTACCTGTCACAATGTCAGCAAGTAAAACCAGGGTAAAGTAAATATTTGTTAGGTAAAATCCGAGATGACATTAATCTAGCTAAAGTTTTCTGTTCTTATTTGTGAAACCGACTTTTCATATTTATTCAGGATGTCGTGGTGACGGTCATAGAATAAATGAAGAGACGTAGCAAAGGGTTATCATATCTCGACCTAGCCTCTGTTACAGTGATCTTTGCTACACACAAATAAAGGAAAAAGACAACTAAAAGTGGCGTATTTTGTTCGCATTGGAATCCC
>MJUU01005163.1:551-13971 GCA_002080025.1 Modiolus philippinarum
TGCTCTACTGATGAAATGATGAGAAAAACGGAATAGAGACTAAACTGTAGTAACTACTTGATAAAGCAATAAAATTTGAAGTGCATTTTTCTATCATTACTAGCGATGTTTTATATATTTTTGTTAGGGTAAGAGGAGACATATGGACGGTAAAAGAAAGATACCGCTATGTGACGGTAAAGAAAAACTCGTGACGGTGATGACATTTTTAGTGTTAGGAATTCTCTGTTTAAAGAATATTCTGTCAAATAAGAAATACAGCGTTTATCAGCATTGATTCTGTTTTTTATTTGCTTTGCTCTGATCTATTTCTTTCAACTATCAAAAATACCAAAATGACAAAACCATAGATAACTTATCCACACACAAAGTAAGGACCTTGATGTAATTTCGAAGTTTTCAGGTTATTAAAGAGAAATACACGAAATAAGATAACATATGTTATAGGAAATAAAACACTTTTGTGCAATTTCTAGAAAACGGGTTGAAAATGTATTTAGTTTGACTGATACAGCCAAAAAACAAAAAAATTGTCTTCACCGAAACGCTTGTGTCCTAACAGAACGTGACGGAAAAGACAGTGACGGTGGAGACAAATCCGTGAACCGTCAAAGATTTTGAATTTATCTCTGGAGGGAATCTTAGTCAGGCAAGTGGTTGTTTTCATGGTGCTTGAGCTTTATCTGCTGATGTAATTGTGATGCAGATCGACTGTACTACAAGGAAAATATTGTATGTACGGTAAAGACGCGTAATAAAGGTACTTTTTCAAACTAACCTATGTTTTTCTCAAATAATTAAAAAATCTGTTATAATAGTAAAAGTATTAATTGCCAAACCACTAAGGATACGTATGTTAAAAACATATGGCATAATTATACAAGTTTTACTATATAGGAATATCATTTTTTGTACTTGAAATGTTCCGTGACGGTAATGACTAAAAAGTGTGGGACAGATGTTTGAGATCAGATATAAAACAAACTAAGACAGAGAAGAGGAGAACAATTTGTGTGCATGTTACCTTTGAACTTACTCTACTTATATAAATCATTGTAATTGACATAGAAAAATATTAAGGGGCAAAAAATGCAAAAATGTTGTCGTCTATACAGATTGGGACATTACCGTCATGTGAAGAATTCTATATGTGACGGTAATTTATATTTTTTAAAAATCATTATTTTTCCACCAAAATTAAGATATATTGGTTTTTAACATTTTTTTCTGGATAGATCATAGTGTGTAGTAGTTGATTAATCTTTAAAAAAGTCAGAAATTCGAACAAATGGGTAAGTAATCGTCTTCGGACAGATTTTCATTACAAATATTAAAGTTGTCAGAGAATCACCCTATTAAACTCACTAAGGTAAACTAATATACCAAATATCAAGTAAATATTACGTGAGGTCTTTAAAACAAGAGTTGTCAGAAGACAACATAGATCACAAGGATTAGAAAGACCTAAATACAAATAAATTTGAAAGTCATACATACGTCTATCTTTTAGAAGGAAGGTTAAAGCCTTAAAAAAATGTCCGCAGGGCAACATCAAGATCAAAATGATGACAAATATGGTACCACCAGAAAGCTCTCATCACAAGAAAGTCGCACACCAATTATGAACTCCCTACCACTAATCAACTTCATTACAGAAGCAAGGTTAAAGTTCTTAATCAAAGCTCTATAAGAGCTGTAGATGTTCGTATGTGTTGAAGTTAATTAATTCACCTCATTTTTATGTCCAATTTCAAACTTAGGCATACAGCACGGCAGTCAAAATATGAGATAATATTAGCAAGATTTGTTAGGAGTATGACAACTTCCTAAATCATGAGCGTCGTTTTAGGGAAATGAATTATTAATCTTTTTCATTTTAGGGATATTAAAAGGAAATGTGGATTATTGATACACTTAAATATTTTCATGAAGTTTCAACATTTTTGTTATCGAAATATTTTATGAAGAGGATATCCCAATATTTCAGGGAGAAATGGCCTCTTTTTATGTATGTTTTAATCCCTTGAGTGCCAAGATTTTTTTACCTATCTACCTTTGAGTGCCAAGGATCGGGCCAAACAACTCTTGTTTTCTTTATTGACCATCACAAACTTTACTATGGCGCAACGTCAATGTCAGAGCCATTGATCTTTTCAGTGGATTCTGACAGTTGATTAGGGAGTGCTCTTTTCAGTCAACCCATAAATAATTAATGCAAAAATTAAAGTTTCATTTCGTAGTTGTGTATTGTTTACATGTTTATTATAAATCAGTTGTAATTTTCGTGATGTACTAATTTTCGCTATTTTCGCGGTTGACAAACTGTGAGAAAAAGTACCCGCGAATATCAGAGACACATTCAGAATGTACTAATATTTTTTAGTTGTTCCTAAAAACTGCGAAAATTGATACACGCGAATATATCCAAGTTCAAGAAACCACGAAAATTAGCAACCACGATAATTAATACGTTTACAGTATTATTTACTTGTATTTTTACCAATTTATTTATTTAATTAATTGCAAGTTCATTGACGACAAGAGCTTCAGTCATATGAAATAATGTATTTTTTGGGGTAATAGAGAATTCCACAAATACTCTATTATAGTTTTTCTTTCTCATTAAATGGGTACTATGATGAAAAAGTATTTTATGGCTAGGTATAACACAACATAACATTGATGAAACACAGATCAAACATAAACAAAAAGGATAAACAATATGATGTAAAAGGGGTTTGAGTGGGATTTACCTTTTTAACTGAGTGTGGCGGAGGACAGTCACCACAAAAAGTAAGGAGATGTCAGGCGTGACACAGGAAATGCTGACAACTTTCAACTTTGTCCGGAAAAGCGGCCTATTTTGTCGACATGTAAACCCCATGCTGAAAATGTGGATATCCTGCACTGAAGTTATAACCTTGATCATAAGTAATAAGACGGACTGTTATGCACTACTCAAGACCAACCAACATATAAAATATCATGGACCTACCACTAAAAGATACTGAGAAAACATGCTCATTAGACCATGAAATTGGGTTCAAGGACAAAAGTCACCTGCCTGTCTGACGTTTCTTCCCAAGGCCAAACTACAGCAAAGGGTTTTCAAAGTATCCTGTATCTAGTAAAAGTTAAAGCTGTTGTGATACTTTGCACGCCTATGTCTCGCTTTCAGCGACTTTTGGTTCAGGCTAGATAAAATATTGTTTCTGTTTAATTGGTGACAATTTAGCCTTTGGAATTCTTTTCTGGTAGTTTCACATGTTACCAACGTTTACAGACATTGAAGAAATTGATTACACTTACTATTTTCTATAATCATCGGTTTTGTAGCCGTAACAGTACAGGTAACACATGTGTCATGTTCATTTTTACAATAACAGTCTGAATAAGAACTTTCTGGTTCAACCTGTAAAAATATCATTTTCTACTGAAACGTCCAAGAACGAATGTAGTTACTTTATGATAAAAGCAAGATGAAAAATTAATTCAGTAACAAAGAGTATGTTGTATATAGAGCTGATTCATTGTATATAAATTTGAAAAGCCATCATTTGAAGATCTTCGTATTTTTTCATAAATTCACCAACAAAAAAAACTAGTTTAAAGCTGAAGGTTTTTTTAACACTGAATGATCTTAATCTATGTGGTTTTCTGTTTTTTCATAGAATTGTCTCCCCTGTGTTATTGAACTAATCCTTCTTCAAAAGAAAATATGAAAGCCAGTTTGACAATGCATAACACATTACAAATCATAAACACATTATTTAAAAGGGACCACCTAAGGACTATTGTGACCTCGTTTGGTTCTGATTGATTTGTAGCTTCAGAGGAGAATATCTTTGAATGCTTTCCTGCCCTTACAAAACTAAAATTGTTGCGGCAATATTACCACAATATTTTGGCTTTATTGCACTGAAGAGACATATAAGTTGTCCAAATGCATATATGCAGAAAATAAATTTACAGTAACTTAGGTATTTAGTTATTTGTCACCAGAACTGTTGTTGTGCACTCTTTCAAATGTTACTGCTAGCAGGGACAAATTCTGGTGACGTTCTGGCTACAAAATTTTTATCACCATAAGTAAGTTTTCTGGCAATATTGCCAGATAAATTAATCTTTATACATCTCCTTGTCATATGAAATTAAAAATTCTAGCTGGTGAAGAGAATTTATAACTGAACTGATCAGACATTTTTCATTAACTTTTACTGATACTAAAACTATTACATACTGCGTTTAAAAAAAATACGCATCTTTGATATTCCAGCCCTGCTGTATGTTATCATAAGCATGAATTAACTATTTTTTAATGATTTTCATATCATCAGATTTCAGAAAGAACTATCTGATATTTAAATTATGTTACATTCTTGCTTTTCTTTTACATATGAAAAATATAGAAACAATCAAACAATCAAAAATCAAGTTTCAAAGATCTGGGTTGAAAACTGTAGGAGGAGTTGATTTCACAAAATAGGTATCCCATTTTCCCTGCCTGCCGCCCGCCCGTCCACCCAACATTCACCATACTATTACCCGGATTTGCACTCCGTGCAACCCGGCCAATGAATGGGCGAAAATTTATCATGTTGTAGAATATATCTACACATGCACAGGCGACTTCAAGATGAAGAACAACAATAAAAGCGTTGTTCCATTGCTTATTTACCATGTATTTGTAGAGACTTTGTCTCATTTGCATTTACTCCATATCCCTTCATTGATAATGTTAAAATAATGGTGTGTATTAAATGTACAAATTACACATATCACGGCAATATTACCCCAACACTGATGAAAAAGGAAAGTTGTTCCGGTAATATTGCTGCAAGGATATTGTTATCCCTTTAATATGATGTTGCGGTAATATTATCATAATATTGCTGCAGTATAGTCGCAACATTATTTCTGGTGATATTGCCACAATATTACCGCAATATTGCAGTGATATTGCCACAATATTACCGCAATATTGAAGTGATATTGCCACAATATTACCGCAATATTGCATTAATATTGCCACAAGATGTAGCCAGAAGGCCTGTATTTTGGTAAGGGTGTAGGGTTCAATGTTAAACTTTGTTCCAGCTGGTGGCCATTTTGGATGATGCACAGATTTTCTGGTCACATTTTTTCAGAAGGACAACCTAAGGACTCTGTGACCAAGGTTTTTTTTTTTATTATTGACTCTGTGGCTTCAGAGGAGAATTTTGAATTCTTTCCCATTGGGTCCAATGTTAAACTATGTTCCATGCTGGCTGGGATAAAACCCTGACTAGCCACACACAATTTCCAATGTTGAATTAAGTTCCCTCCTGGCAGCCATCTTGGATAAGTACATACTTGCTGGACACATTATTTGAAAGGGACTAATAAAGAACTAGTGTGACTAAGTTTGTTTCAAATCAGCTTTGTGGCTCAGAAGAGATCATTAAATGCTTTACCATAGGGTTTAATTTAAGAATATCTTTCCCGCTGGTAGCCATCTTAGATCTGATGCTGACTTGCAGGACACATATTTCAAAGGGGGCAAACTAAGTACAGTTGTGCCCAAGCATGGTTCCAATTAGCCCAAGTGATTTCAGAGATCTTTGTGGTTTAAGGGAAAATCTTTGAATTCTTTCCCATAAGGTCAAATGTTAAACTAAGTTCCCCACTGAGGTCCATCTTTGATGAGGTGCAGACTTGTTGGACATATTTTTAAAGAGGACTACACAATGACAGTAGTGACTAAGTTTGGTTCCAACTGGCCAATTATTTCTTTGAATATTTTTTCCCATAGAGTCCAATGTTAAACTATGTTCCCGCAGGTTTCCATCTTGGATGAGGCACCTTCTTGTCATACACAATTTTCAAAGGGGATTTCCCAAGAACTTTTGTGACCAAGTATGATTCAAATTGGCTTAGCAGTTTTGGAGGAAAAGATCTTTGGATAGGTTTTCCCAAAAGGATCCAACTAATTTCCCTGCCCGCTGCCATCTCCGATGAGGTATATGCATGTCAGACATCCCCCACCATATAAAAAGAGAAGAGAGATATATTGGGTTGATCTTTTAGGATGGTACAGGTGCAACCAATGGTTTGTCTAGTGGGCAGAGCTAGTAAGAAATAACCACACAAAGAAAGGCTTATTACCAAACAGATACTCAAGATTCTTGTATGAAGTACATGTATACTATTACACAACACTCACTGTTGCTTTATATTTACCAGGCTGTACATGGTTAAACCAGTGCTTGTACTGAAATTATATCACAGATCAATGATTATTTTCCCATGAACAAAATTCATAATATGTAGTCAAAATAAACTAGGTTGGTGTTTAGTTTTGCTGAAATTAATTACTCTTTATTTAGGGGCCAACTCCAACCTGCCGTTGGGTGTGGGGTTTCCTCACCGTTCATTGAAGATCTTATGGTGGCTTTGAGTTGTTATTACTCCACTTTGGGTCGTTGTCTCTTTGACACATTCCCCGTTTCCCTTCTTTTTTTCTACTTTTCGTACTTCATAAAGATTATATCATGAAAGCACAGGTTATTAAGTTGCAAGTTAATGATAAGTGAATTGATTATCAGGCTTTCTTCTTGAAATTCAAAATGGTTTTTCTGACAACTCATATCCTCCTCAGAAAAAGATTGAATTTCTGAGATTAATAGGTTCTTATACAATAAAATATTACAGATAAGCATGAGTATGAGAAATTTTGTCTTTTCCCCAAGCGAAACAATGGCAAAAGATGTAGAATTTCTCACACAAGTGGAAGATATCCAGATTTTAAATTTTAGTTGAATGTAAGAACCTGTCTCTTCTGTAAAATGCAACTATCAACCTGAAAAAAAGTAAAACTTGCCATTCCTTGTAAAGTTTTCAACTGTAATGCCAAATCTCAACATTGGATTGAAAGTTCACTTGTCTAAGACAGTTTCAAGTGATCCTGTCTGCTATGGGCTGTCTTACACAGGGAAGTAATTTACAGGAGAATAGAATTTATCACAAGGGTGGAAGATAAATAGGATCTTGCATAAGGTCAAATTTAAGATCGGGATATCTTTCACGAGTGTAAGAAATTTCGTCTTTTCTCGAGTTGAGCGTAGCGAAACAAGATGGAAAGATGTAGAATTTCTTAAATGAGTGAAAGATATTCTGATCTTTAATTTTGACCGAATGCAAGAGCATATTTCTTCCGTAAAATATGAAAAGAAACTTCTGCAAACCAATACTGTGTGAACACCGTCGTCGCCATTTGAGTGTACTTTACATTGTGACATCAGGTATTTTATTAAGTTTTGTCATGGTGACGATTATTTTATCACAAAAATGCACACTTATGGTTGGTCATTTACCCGTGTAATATGAGGTCGCATGCATCGATCTTACACAGGTCATCTTCCACTGTAAACCACTTTTTATGGAAGAAATCATGATCTTTAATTTTGGTCGAATGTAAGAACCTATTTCTTCCTTAAAATACAACGATCAAATTGAAAGAACATTAGTCATGCCATTTTTTATGGAGTTTTCAGTCATGATGTCAAATTTACTATGGATGCTATTTTGGTAACAACTGTGACATCAAACATAGAGCAAAGTTGGATAGGCCATTCAACTGTGTAAGACAGCTTCATGTGACCCTGTCAACTATGGACTGTGACCCTGTCTACTATGGGCTGTGACCCTGTCTACTATGGGCTGTGACCCTGTCTACTATGGGCTGTGACCCTGTCTTCTATGGGCTGTCTCACATAAGAAACAGCCATTTACATTTGAGTATACTTTTTGTTGTGATAACATTAAGCCATGGGTACAATTTTTTATCACAAAAAAACTTCTAGCTAGTCAATAATCTTAAGTAGATGAGGTGGCATGCATAGATATTCCATCATTGGTCATCTCACACTGCACACCACTATTTATGGAAGAATTAGTTGACTCACTGACAATAATATTGTCAGTATAGGAGGTACCAACAGATGTTCTCTGTGAAATAACAGGTTAACTGCATGTTTATCACTAACAATAATGCATTCACTTTGTTCTTATGCAGATTGGGATGAATTTCTATATACATCACTGACTGTTCACCTATCCTCACCTCAGGTCTGGTTGAAATGACATAATGCAAATATGATAGGTACTATTATGTTATTTTATATTAAGTATGTATACTTCATATCATTATGGAATCAGATTAATTCCTTGTAATTTGAAGTAGTTCTTAATAGGAAATTAAAATATAAAGCATACATTATGCATGACAGATATAATTAACATGACAATTACACAGATATTTAGTATAATTACACCTTATATAAGTAAGCTGTATTCTGAATGGTTAATAACAGTGGGGTTTTGCATATCCTTGACATTCTTCAGATCGATAGTGGATTTCACTTTTTACTGTGGTATTTGACAAAATGAATATGCCTTTTTTACCTTTCACTCAAGATGCTTGCTATGGTATTTGTCCCAGAGTCATCTGTGTGCTTTGATGAATGAGACATGTGGTGTAATTGAACTGATGTATCATGAACGTCAGGGTATTTGCCAAAAATACCCCTCCTTATCATGATATATCAATTCAATAAATTCTTTCTCTGACCAAAGTTCTTTTTACAATGAGATGCTCTAATAATTGTCAGTGATATTTCCTATCATAATTGGACCTCTAACTTGAGTTAATACATTTGTTCCAAAGCAATTTTTCTGTTTTTATTTTGACAAGGGCTACGCGTAGCAATATATCCCCGCCGCACCAGAAATTTGAAACCCCACATATTTGTGGTCATTTTCAAAGTTAAAAAGGGGCATAACTCCTACAAAAATATTGAACCAGGGCTCATCTTTGAACTCGGTTAAGGCATCCTTAAACTAAAGCTACTGAGTAAATATTAACCAAATCCAATGAGAAATAAATTTTCTAGAGCTCTTACAAGGAAATTTCGTAAATTTTCAAAGTTAAAAAGGGGCATAACTCCTACAAAAATATTCGACCAGGACTCATCTTCGATCTCGCTTGAGATATCAATGAACTAAAGCTACTGTGTAAATGTTATCCAAATACAATGAGAAATAAATTTGCTAGAGTACTTACAAGGATATTTTATCAATTTTCAAAGTTAAAAAGGGGCATAACTCCTACAAAAATATTCGACCAGGACTCATCTTCAAACTCGCTTGAGGTATCCATGAACTTAAGCTACTGTGTAAATATTATCCAAATACAATGAGAAATAAATTTGCTAGAGCGCTTACAAGGCTATTTTGTCAATTTTCAAAGTTTAAAAGGGGCATAACTCCTACAAAAATATTTGACCAGGACTCATCTTCGAACTCACTTGAGGTATCCTTGAACTAAAGCTACTGTGTAAATATTATTCAAATCCAATGAGAAATGAATATGCTAGAGCGCTTACAAGGATATTTTGTCAATTTTCAAAGTTAAAAAGGGGCATAACTCCTACAAAAATATTTGACCAGGACTCATCTTCGAACTCGCTTGAGGCATCCATGAACGAAATCTACTGTATAAATTTTATCAAAATCCGATGAGAAATAAGCTTGCTAAAGCGCTTACAAGGCGGACGGACGGACAGACGGACGGACGCCCAGCATTACCATATCCCCGCATTCCGTTGCGGCGTATGAAGTATGAGGTTAAAAAATATCAGTGACATCATATGACTGAAAAAATAGATTCCTTTAATTTTGTGTCACATGCAACTTCATTTTTTAAACAACAAACATACTGACTTCTCTTAACAGTGCATTTGCTTTATATGGTGATTTTTGTTCCCCAAGCATATGATACACAAAGCAACTATGATCTGGAAATATGATATTTTCTATAATGGAGTGGGGAGTGGAGTATTTTAAAAGTAAGTACATTATGTTGTATAAAGATGTTGTAAACAAGATGTGTTTGTGAAACACTACATATGCCCCCAGATTCTACAGAAATATATATATGAAAATACCCAATTTTATCCCATTTTGACCTCTTTGACCTTGACCTTTGACCTCTTTTTTTTGCATATTTATGATCATATTGACAAGACCTATACACCTGCCAAGTATTAAAAGTCTATCTTACATAGTTCAAAAGTTTTACCATAAAACACCCAATTTAACCCCTTTATTCTGAAACAGATGAAGCCCCTTTGGGCCTCTTGTTTATTGAAATGGTTTAAATCGTTAAAAGTATCTGTTTAAACATGCTATAAGAAACCTACAGAAAAATACTGCATCGAAGATCCAACAAAAAATTCAAAAATTCATTTTTTCCCGTTTGTCCCCTTTGGGCCTCTTGTTTCTCAAAAACAGTAAATGCTACCTCAAATCTGTTGACATACTACAGTTGCACAATTTTATTTGCAATAACATGAAACAAACCCTGTATCAATAAGATAAATTATAAGGATTCTACAGCCAAATATGTGAAAACAGCCAATTTCACCCCTTTTTAACCTCTGTGACCTTGACCTTTGACCTGATCTAATTTTTTTTTTTTTGCATATTCATGTTCCTCTTGACTAGACCTATACACCTGCAGAGTATGAAAAGTCTACCTTATATAGTTCAAAAGTTAAAGCCAAGGTTAAAGTTTCGGATGCACAGACAAACAGACAGACAGGACAAAAACAATATGCCCCCCGATCATCGATCTGGGGGCATAAAAAACAGCAGAAAATTTAAGTAATCCAGCCCAACTAATGGTAAAACAGTTACTGTAAGATATCTAATTCTTGTATATCTTTATTTATAAAGTTTAGAAATGAAATATTCTTACATTTGAAATAACTTTTTCTTGTGCAACACTTTTGTCAACATCATTATCATCCAGTTCTATGAGTCTTACTCTAAAATTCTTAAATTTATACTGATCTGGTGGCTTGGCAAATTCAATATAAATGTATCTCTCAACACTGCTTCTATAATAACTGATTGTTGTTACCCATAGGGAAGATGGAACATGACTCAGACCTGTCAAAATATCATTAAAATTACTTCACTTGTTTTACACTGTCTAATACTCTGAGGGAAATACTAATTTATACAATTCAATAATGATACAACAATGAAATAAAATTTGTGGATTCAATGATGACATGTGAAATCAAAAGTTTGCAAGTCAGATTTATGGATCATGCGTCTGACAATTAGAACAGAGAAACATTTTGAAATTTTGCTTTTCACAGTATTGTCCGACTTGGTATCAGATAACTCTAATATCAATTTAAACTTTAATTCAATATCAATAGACCAAATAGTTTCTTCATTTTGTATTATTAACGAGAGAAGGAGGCTACAATAGCTTATCCCTTTGCCTGTTTTTTTCTTTGTTTTTATGGTATTATCATTGGCACTGAACAAATTTGTACTATTAAAGATTTGGCAAATTACATAAAATTTAAACCTAAGGCAGTCATGAATGAAATGTAGTCTAAGGTGACCTTATTTAAATTAGGAGCTTTATTCCTATTCAAGAGGCATCTAGTGGCAAAAAGATTACTCAGTTGTAGTATCTAAGCTCCAGACTGTAACACAAACTTTAACCTTAGTCAATCTTGCATAAAATGTATGACAAAGTGATCTATTTTTTTATCTGGAACTTCTTATCTCTGTAATACCAATTTACAGACAAAATAATATTCCCCTCAGAAATGTAGTTACTAGAGATCTGAGGACATTTCACAAAAGTTTTTATGGCAAATAGTAGTCATAAGTCCAAATGAAATGAAAAACCTCTTACAAAACTTTAACCTGAGTCACTCATGCATGATATGTAGGTCAAAGTGACACTTTTTATCAGGAGTTTCATAACCTACAGACAAAATATCATTCCTCTAAGGGTTGTAGTATCTGAGATCTGGAATCAATGCATCTACAGGCAAAATATTATTCCTCTTTGAGTTGTAGTGTCTGACATCTGGACTCTAATAAAAATTTTAACTTGAGTCACTCATGCATGAAATATAGATCAAAGTGACTTAATTTTCATGTGGAGCTTCTGAACTTTACATGATGCATCCACAGACAAAGTATTATTCCTCTATGAATTGTAGTATCTGAGATGTGGATTCTTACAAAAACTTCAACCTGAGTCACTCATGTGTAGGTCAAATCCACATATTTTTATATAAACCTCAAGCTCTATTCAAGCTGCAAACATGGACAAAACCTTGTCCATCTATGACTTGTAATTCAAAAGATACACAGTGTTAAATTTGAAAGGACAAACTGGTCAAATGCTATATCCCCTCCCTAACTTTGTTGGACGAGGAGATAAAAAAAAACATCAATAATCAACCATTAAAAAGTTTGCCTCATTATGGATAATGGTTAAGTTAACTAATTATAACAGGTTGCTGTCATACCATCCCATAAACATGCATATTCAAGTTGATATGATACTACCATGTACAGTTACCGAGATATGAAATCTGATGTAAAGTTGAAAATCAGATGAACAAGCAGTAAATGTATGTAAAAATGTTTTTGGTTGCTGACACACCATCCCAATTGCTTGTGTATGCAAAGTTTCTTATCCTATCACATACAATATTGTGGAAGAACTTTCATTCATAGACATCAATTTTCTTGGTTTTCATAAATATCACATTGGCACTTAAATTGATGGTTTCTAATTTTATGCTTAAAAACTCTATTGAAAAATGCATTTAGTTGGGATATTAAATTCTTGCTTCTAGCAAACATAGAAATCCACAAATATTGGAACCCTGCGATCAATAGTATGAATTTTTTAAACCAAATTTTGATAATGCCTATTATGATAAAGCATTGTTTATTTAAAAGGCATGAACATCATCCTCAAACTTTCTACACCCTGACTTACTATAATGTGGTTGTATCAGTACAGTCTGTATCAGTGACATTCGACTAGACTCATGCAAACTTTCTATACCCTGACTTACTATAATGTGGTTGTATCAGTACCGTCTGTATCAGTGACATTCCACTAGACTCATGCAGACTTTCTACACCCTGACTTACTATTATGAGGTTGTATCAGTACAGTCTGTATCAGTGACATTCCACTAGACTCATGCAAACTTTCTACACCCTGACTTACTATAATGTGGTTGTATCAGTACAGTCTATATCAGTGACATTCCATTAGACTCATGCAAACTTTCTACACCCTGACTTACTATAATGTGGTTGTATCAGTACAGTCTGTATCAGTGACATTCCACTAGACTCAAGCAAACTTACTACAACCTGACTTACTATTATGAGGTTGTATCAGTACAGTCTGTGTCAGTGACATTCCACTAGACTCATGCAAACTTTCTACACCCTTACTTACTATTATGTTGTTGTATCAGTACAGTCTGTATCAGTGACATTCCACTAGACTCATGCAAACTTTCTACACCCTTACTTACTATAA
>MJUU01005163.1:22313-35090 GCA_002080025.1 Modiolus philippinarum
AGACAATATGCACAACTAAGCATTATGGTCAACAATCCTGTGAAGTATAGATGAAATCCTTTGAAAGATGTAGGAGAATTAGCATCCACAAACTCAATTTTGCAAAATTCCAAGTCAAAAAGGAGCGCAACTCCAACAAAAATTAGCCGTTCAATCCTGCAAGACAACATACACAACTATGCATGATGGTCAACAATCCTGTGAAGTTTGGTTACAATCCGATGAAAGGTGTAGGAGAATTGGCGTCCACAAACTTAATTTTGCAAAATTCTAAGTCAAAAAGGGGCATAACTCCCACAAAAATTTGTCGATCAATCCTGTGAGACCATATGCACAACTAGGCATGATGGTCAACAATCCTGTAAAGTTTGGTTGAAATCCGATGAAAGATGTAGGAGAATTGGCATCCACAAAATTATTTTTGCAAAATTCTAAGTCAAAAAGGGGAATAACTCCCACAAAAATTAGCTGATCAATACGGCCAGACAATATGCACAACTAGGCATGATGGTCAACAATCCTGTGAAGTTTGGCTGAAATCAGATGAAAGATGTAGGAGAATTAGCGTCCACAAACTTAATTTTGCAAAATTCTCAGTCAAACTAGAGGCTCACATGAGCCTGTATCGCTCACCTGGTTTTATTCATTGTCACCAATAGACCATCCATTCATACTATAAATTAGTTCACCAGATGTTCTTGGATGAGGTACAAACTAAAAATCACAAACTTTGGAAGGGATCACCCAAAAACAATTGTAACCAACCTTGGTTCCAATTGGCTCAGTAGGTTAAGAGGAGAAGACATTTGAATGCATTTCCCATAGAGTCCCTATGTTAAACTATGTTCCCTGCTGGTGGCAATCTTGAATGAGGTATGAACATAAAAATCACAAACTTTGAAGGGAAACATCTAAAGACTATTCTAACCAAGTTTGGTTCCAATTGGTTCAGTGGGTTCAGAGGAGAAGACATTTAAATGCATTTCCCATAGGGTCCCTATATTAGACTGTGCTCCACGCTGGCAGCCATCTTGGATGAGGTACAAACGTTAAAATCACAAACTTTAAAGGGGACCACCCAAGCACTATTGTGACCAAGTTTGGTTCAGTTTGACTTGGTAGTTTCAGAGAAGAAGATCTTTGAATACATTTCCCATAGGGTCCTATGTTAAACTATGGCCCGTGCTGGCGACCATCTTGGATGAAGTACGAACATAAAAATCACAAACTTTAAAGGGGACCATCCAAAGACTACTGTGACAAAATTTGGTCCCCATTAGCTCAGTGGTTTCAGAGGAGAAGATCTTGGAATGCATTTCCCATAGGGTCCTATGTTTAACTATTTTCCCCGCTGGCGGCCATCTTGGATAAGATGCGAACCTGCTGGATATATGTAGAAATTGTAGTTCTGGAAAACCTCAACACTTTTGCAATTCACATTTAACCTATATCTCAAACAGTTTTTGAAATGAAAGTAAAAAAGTAAAAAAAATTGTGAAAATTCAGAAAAAGCGGCAATAACTCCTATGTGGGTTGTCAGATTTTCTTCAAAATTGCAGGACATGTAGATCTTACTATGCTGACCATTTTTGTTATGAAAACTTCACTTCTATCTTCTACCATTTTCAATATATAAGACTAAAAGTAACGAAAAACTGAAATTTTTACGGAAAAGGGGCAATAACTCCAAGACGGGTACACGGATATTCTTCAAAATTGCAGGGCAGGTAGATCTCATCATGCTGATCATTTTTACCTCCACATCAGAATTTTGATATCTGTAATAGTTTTGAGTAATTTGCAAAAAACGGCAATTTACCCCTATGTTCTATTTTTAGTAACAGCAGCCATGTTGTTTGGTCTACGGTCATAAAAATCACAAACTTGAAAGAGCATAGCCTGGTAATGTTTGGTAAACTTGAAAGAGCATAGCCTGGTAAACTTGAAAGAGCATAGCCAGGTCAAGTTTGGTTAGTATTGGCCCAGTAGTTTCAGAGGAGAAGATCTTTGAATAAAAGTTAACAGACGGACGACGCACGCCTAGTGATGGCAAAAGCTCACATGGCCTTTGGCCAGGTGAGCTAAAAAGGGCATAACTCCCACAAAAATTAGCTGATCAATCCGGCGAGACGATATGCACAACTAGACATGATGGTCAACAATCCTGTGAAGTTTGGTTGAAATCCGATGAAAGACGTAGGAGAATTGGCGTCCACAAACTTTGTGACGGACGGACTGACGGACGACAGACGGAAAAGACAAAAACAATATGTCTCCCCCTTAAGAGGGGGGAGACATAACTAGAGGCTCACATGAGCCTGTATCCCTCACCTGGTGACTTGTTTTATTCATTGTCACGAAGAGACCATCCATTCATAACCAAACTTGGTTCCAATTGGCTCAGTAGGTTCAGAGGAGAAGACATTTGAATGCATTTCCCTTAGGGTCTCTATATTAAACTATGTTCCACGCTGGCAGCCATCTTGGATGAGGTAAGAACGTCAAAATCACAAACTTTGAAGGGGACAAGCCAAGGACTATTGTGACCAAGTTTGGTTGAATTTGGCTTGGTAGTTTCAGAGGAGAAAATCTTTGGATGCATTTCCCATAGGGTCCCCATGTTAAACTATGTTGTCTGCTGGCAGCCACTTTCAATGAGGTATGAACATAAAAATGGGGACCAGCTAAAGACTTTTGTGATCAAGTTTGGTTCCAATTGGCTCAGTAGTTTCAGAGAAGAAGATCTTTGAATACATTTCCAATAGGGTCCTATGTTAAACTACGTCCTGTGCTGACGACCATCTTGGATGAGGTACAAACATAAAAATCACAAACTTTAAAGGGGACCAGCCAAGGACAATTGTATCCAAGTTT
Organism: Modiolus philippinarum; assembly: GCA_002080025.1. NCBI lineage: Eukaryota > Metazoa > Mollusca > Bivalvia > Mytilida > Modiolidae > Modiolus > Modiolus philippinarum. The sequence goes on from MJUU01005163.1 coordinate 25,188, forward strand.
GGTCCACATTGGTTCAGTGGTTTCAGAGGAGAAGATCTTTGAATGCATTTCCCATGGGGTCCTATGTTAAACTATGTTCCCTAGTGGCAGCCATCTTGGATAAGATGCTAATCTGCTGGCTATATGTAGAAATTGTAGTCCTGGAAAAGCTCAACACTTTGATAATTTACATTTAACCTCCATCTCGAACAGTTTTTGAAATAAAAGTAAAAATGTTAAAAAATCACGAAAATTCAAAGAAAAAGGGTCATAACTCCTATGTGGGTCATCATATTTTCTTCAAAATTGCAGGAAATGTGAATCTTACTATGCTGACCATTTTTGTAATGAAAATTCACTTCTATCTTCTACCATTTTCAATATACAAGACTATATAAGTAACAAAAAAAAAAACGAAAATTTTACGGAAAAGGGGCAATAACTCCAAGATGGGTTATCGGATATTCTTCAAAATAGCAGGGCGGGTAGATCTCATCATGCTGATCATTTTTACCTCATCAAAGTTTTGATATCTGTAACGGTTTTCGAGTAATTTGCAAAAAACGGCAATTTACCTCTATGTTCTATTTTTAGTAACAGCGGCCATGTTGTTCTACGGACATAAAAATCACAAATTTGAAAGAACATACCCTGGTGATGATTCAATCCGAGTTTGGTTAGTAAAAGCCCAGCAGTTTCAGAGGAGAAGATCTTTGAATAAAAGTAAACAGACGGACGACGGACGCCAAGTGATGGCAAAAACTGACATGGCCTTTGGCCAGGTGAGCTAAAAATGCAAACATTTTGAAAATTTTAAGGAAAAAGGGCTATAACTCGCAGATGGGTTGCAGATTTTCTTCAAAATTGCACAGTGGGTAGATCTCATCATGCTGATCATTTTTACTCCCGTCAGATTTTTTATATCTGTAACGGTTTTCGAGTAATTTGCAAAAAAATTTACCCCTATGTTCTATTTTTAGTAACAGCGGCCATGTTGTTTGGTCTACGGACATAAAAATCGTAAACTTGAAAGTGCATACCTGGTGATGATTCAGGCTAAGTTTGGTTAGTATTGGCCCTGTAGTTTCAGAGGAGAAGATCTTTGAATAAAAGTTAACGGACACACGACGGACGGCAAGTGATGGCAAAAGCTCACATGGCCTTTGGCCAGGTGAGCTAAAAATGGCATATTCAACAAACAATTTTCAACAAATATATATATATATATTTATATATATATATCAATCACCTGTACATTGTTGAGAAAAGACTTTTTTGTATATATACATCATGACTAGTAACAAGCAAGTCCGTATGAGCAGGCTTAATGCCTTATGCCATGTTAAGGTGGTTCAGGGGTATAAGCTAAATCCATCAGAATTTTTCAACAGTTTGCTGAATTAAACTTTAAAAATTGAACTTCCAAAAACAAAAAATAAACTAGAGGCTCCCAGGAGCCTGTATTGCTCACCTGGCTTTCAGTTGCCACAATCGTGGTAACATTTTAAGTTATACAGTTGATCATCAGTCTCTCAAACTTTAGTACCTCGAACACCACCAATATCTTGAACAGTATTTAAAGTCTGATCATGTTGTACTATTTTTTTTTTTGTTGGGCTTTTTTTGACAAAAAACGCTCTTGCTAAGGACCACTTTCGACACCAGTTTTGAAACAGAGACATCATTTTGTAAATGACGGTCAACAAACAATTTTCAACATCAGTTTTGAAGTTGCAACATCAATATCTATTTGGAAATTTGGAAACCAAATTTCATTGAAATAGGACAATGTTCAGATTTCCCCCATTTTTGGCAACCATTTCGAAAATGGCCTTCAGCAAACAATTTTCAACACTAGTTTTGAAGTTGCGACATCAATACCTATTTGGAAACCAAATTTCATTGAAATCAGACAATGTTGAATTTTCCCGCCTTTTTTAGGGGCCATTTTGAAAATGGCAGGCAACGAACAATTCTTAACATCAGTTTTGTAGTTGCAACATCAATACCTATTTGGAAACCAAATTTCATTGAAATCGGACAATGTTGAATTTTCCCGCCTTTTTTGGCAGCCATTTTGAAAATGGCAGTCAATGAACAATTTTCAACACCAGTTTTGAAGTCAACACAACATGGCAAACAATTTATCAATTTACACTTAAACTTTATCTTCTATAGTTTTGGAAATAAAAGACGAAAAGTACGAAAATTTATAAAAATTCGGTGAAAAAAGGGCAATAACTCCTACAAGGGTTTATGGATTTTCTTTAAAATTTCAGGGTTGGTAGATCTTGATATGCTGAACATTTTTGCAATTTACACTTGACCTTTATCTGTTACATTTTTTTGAAATAAAAAATAAAAAAATGCTAAAATTTTGAAATTTTTACGGAAAAGGGCTATAACTCCCAGATGGGTTTTCAGATTTTCTTCAAAATTGCACAGTGGATAGATCTCATCATGCTGATTATTTTTACCCCTTGTCAGATTTTTGATATCTGTAATGGCTTTTGAGTAATTTGCAAAAACAGCAATTTACCCCTATGTTCTATTTTTAGTAACAGCGGCAATGTTGTTTGGTCTACGGACATAAAAATCACAAACTTGAAAGTGCATACCCTGGTGATGATTCAGGCCAATTTTGGTAAGTATTGGCCGAGTAGTTTCAGAGGAGAAGATTTTTGAATAAAAGTTAAAGGACGGACAACGGACGGACGGACGGACGGACGACGGACGCCGAGTGATGACAAAAGCTCGCATGGCCTTTGGCCAGGTGAGCTAAAAAATGGGGTCATGGGCCATATGAGCTCACAATCTTTCATCAAAGAAGGACTTTTTTTTAGTTGAAATGTTAAGGAAAATTATCATTTTTTAAAAATTAGTTAGGTAACATCCATGAGAATTTTGATTAATTTTATATACTTATAGCCTCTGTATTGAACCTTCTAAAAACAAAAAGAAAAATGGGGGTCATGGACCTTATTGTCTAATTATTTCACAAATCCAAATTTTCATAGTGATTTCTTTGTAAAATATTTTTTTTTAAATTACCTCCCTTGTTTAAATTTTCATTTCAAAGAATTTTACAGTTGAATACTATCCTGAATTTTCTGTCGAAAATGAATGATAAACTAAGAGAAATGGACCCATTGTTTGTGTTTTAAGCAACATATTTTAAAGATATCAAAATGTTTGTACATTCTTTTAATAAAAAATACCTATCAAATCATGAAACTTGAAATCAAAATGGCGGAATACTACCGAACCACCTTAAAGCGGCATATCAAAACAAAATGTCCTATATATCTGTCACTGGCAATTGATGAATGGAAAATTGAAATCAGTTGAAATTTCTATTTCAACATGACTACCATTTTTAATCATCATAAACAATGTAACATACAACCCTGTAAGTTTCATTTGCAGGGCTATAATAAGCTGGTCAGTTTTAATTCTAATACGGGTGTATGATTTAGCTATATAATACCATCATATGACCTTTAAAACATAGCATAACTTTTCTTTACAATCAAAATAATTTAAGGCCTCCAAAAATTGTGAGCATTTTAACATGGGTTCATATTATTTTCCGTTATTTTACTCTTTGCTAATGCTCGGGGTAGAATAATAGCAAAACAACTTGAGCCCATGTTAAAATGTCCTTAATCTATGGCAATCATGAATTATTTCATAAGTATAAAATATAAATTTAAAAGGATTTAATAAACTTACATTTTTAGTAGTGGAATTCAAATCTGTTCCATTTAATGCAAATACAAAACATGCTGGTTTTTGTTGTGGTGAGACAGATCTTCTGAATAACTCAAAACCTCTAACTGCTTGGAAACTTACTGAAATGTATGGCAAATTTCAATATTTCATTAGTAAAATTGAAAACTTCTTAAGGACATGTTCAAAGATAAAGGATAATTGTTCAAACTTGTTTTAGTGACAACCCCTGTTCTTAATGATCCAAGTTTTCTTTTCCCCATTGTAGTTACTTTCATATTTGTTTGACCTGTATTAAGTGACCATCAGTGTCATCTGACTCTTTTTCTGAGTTCCTTTTGACAATCACATAGGACAGGGCTGACTGTAACATTTTCTATAACTTCTGTCCTGTTTTAACATTTCCAGAACAGTGTGAGAATCTAGATTAGAGAGAAGGTGTCTCAGTCCCTGCATTGTTGAAATTAAATTATGATGTTAAATGTGTTTGCTGTTTTCAGACTTCATAAAACAAGATGCTCTCAAGAGCCTTTCATCACTCACCATGGCATTTTGATTATCTGAGAGGCAGTACAGTCTAATGATAAAATATGTTGCCACTGGCTTCTCCCTTGGATTAGGTATGAACATTAGCAACACATTTTTTTTTTATTGCAAGGGGCAACCCATATACTTTTGCTACCAAGTTAAGTTCCAGTTGGTGTTGTGGTTTCGAAGGGACTTCTAAATGCATTAATTATGAGCTATCAACATAAAAATCTACATATACATTTCCTATAGGGTCCTATGTTATACTATGTTCCCAGCTGGCAGCCATCTTGGATAAGGTACTGTACCTTATCCTTGGATAAGGTACAGTTTTTGGCTCTTCACATTGAATAGTCCGCAAAGCGTATTTACAAAATGTGAAAAGCTAAAAATTGAGTTTATGAGTCAACTAGACATCGGTGAGATGGCAGCCATCTCTGTGGGCCCCTGTAATAAGTGCAAATTTAAGTGTGTGTGGATACAGTACAAATGTGGACACAAAACAGGTATGGATGCAATAACAAAATCTCCAAGAAATAAATAGAATGAAGAAGGTCAAAGGTCACCAATCATAGATCATGACATATAGCCTTGAAGTGATCTATCTACATACCAAATGTCAAAAGCCTACCTCAAAAGACAAATAAAGGGCTATGCAGAGCGCAGCATGATACGACCACAGCATGTCGATCACTGAAATTTCAACAAAAGTAGTTCAAAGTGAATGTGGACACAGTAAAGAGCTTGACACAATAATTAGATGGACACAAAAAGAAGCTTAACACAGTTATTAGCTGGAAACAAACTATGGAAAAAATCAACCCTTTTGATCACTTATTGATAAAAAAAAACTGTAAGAGCTATGCAAAATATGTTACTATCAACTAACACTTTACATCCATAGAAATAAAAAAAAATCCATCGAAATCTAATGAAAAATAAAGATTTGACATATTTAGAAAAATTGCAATTTTGTCCCCTTTGACCCTTTGAAGCTCAGAAAAGGTAAAAGCTACGCCAAATCCTTTGGCATACTACTGAAAGCTTAGATCAAGAGGAATCCAAAGAAAAAAATCCCATCAAAATCCAATGAAAAATAAAGACTTGACATATTAGAAAAATTGCAATTTTTGCCCCTTTGACCCCTTGTAGCTCGGAAACGGTATATGCCGCGCAAAATCCGTTGACATACCTCTGAAAGCTTAGATCAAGAGGAATCCAAAGAAAAAAATCCAATGGAAATCCGATGAAAAATAAAGATTTGACATATTTAGAAAATTTGCAATTTTGGCCCCTTTGACCCCTAGTAGCTCAGAAACGGTAAGAGCTACTCCAAATCCATTGACATACTGCTGAAAACTTAGATCAAGAGGAATCCAAAGAAAACTAGAATAACTGTGAGCAAAGCTCACAAAAACATACCGCCCGCTCCCCCATTTGATTCCAGATGTAAAAAATTCACAAAAAAAAAAAATTTCAAGTAAAATCAAATTTTTAAATAGCTGGTGCACAATGGCAATATGTAATGAACATTCTGTGAAAGTTTCATTGAATTCCACCAAGTGGTCTAGGAGGAGTTGTCGCCACAAAGTATGTACCCTATGGCGGAGGGACGAACGAACGGACAGAAGGACAGACGGATGGACAGATGGACGAACGGACGGACAGACACCATGATCACTATATACCGCCCGCTAAAGCGGGGGGTATAAAAATCCCATTGAAATCCGATGAAAAATAAAGATTTGACAGTAAGAAAAATAGCAATTCTGGAACCTTTGAACCCTTGTAGCTCGGAAACGGTAAGAGCTACGCCAAATCCATTGATATACCTCTGAAAGCTTAGATCAAGGGGAATCCAAAGAAAAAAATCCCATTGAAATCCGATGAAAAATAGAAATTCCACATTATCTGCAAATTCGCAATTTTGGCCCCTTCGGCCCCTCATAGCTGGGAAAGGAAGCAAGTTACCAAAAATCTAATAGCTGAGTGCCATATTAATTTTTCACAAGGAATCCATTGAAAAAAACTGCATCAAAATCAGACTTAAAATAAAAAAAATATTTTTTTTGAGATTAGCCCCTGTTGGGCCCCATTTATCTCGTGAGCGGTACATGCTACGTGAAATCCGTTGGCATACCTCAGATTGGAAATTTCCTCAGGAGCACACTGAAACAAACCCCATCAAAATCCAATAAATAATAAAGATTCTACAGTCAAATATGTGAAGACACCCAATTTAACCCTTTTTTGGCCCCTAATTCTGAAATGGGTGGGGCCAAAAACTAAAGGAAAAAAATGTTTCTCAAGAATGTTCCAAGAAACATCATACTATGATTTGAAAACAATCCGTCCACTAGAACCAAAGTTATGCTGTCCACAGACACGAAAATACCTAATTTAACCCCTTTTTGGCCCCTTTTTTGCCTCTTTTTCAAAAATGGGTTGGGCAAGGAATGCGAAATTAAAACCCGGGCTTAAGCTTGTGCCAACAAACATCATGCTAAAATTTGGTAACAATCCGTTCACTAGAACCAAAGTTATGCTGTCCACAGATGCCGACGCCGACGCCAGCACCATACCATAATACGACCGCAAAATTTTTGTGGTCGTATAAAAAATTATAGCCCAAACACAAATTTTCCTTACAAAACCAATAATCTGACCTTGACAAAAAAGTTCAAGGTCAAAGGTCATCAATCATATTGTAGCGTTCCGTGTGTTGGGAGATATGTGTCTAAGTTGATCCTCCTGAGTGGACACGCTTTGATTGATTAGTGGAGCTCCAATATATTACCTGAACACAGATAACAGGCCACGTACTATTATATTAATTAAAGTAGTTCGTGCACTAGTGTGCTTGATATTCTCGTTCCTCAGGAATTCTACTTAGTAGTGCCCTGTGCTCAGTATGTAGATACTAGTCTTGTTTGAAATAGCATAATTGCTAATGACGAAGGCTATCAAAAGTTAACAATTTATTACGTCTCTAGTTGCAAACAGTATTAATAAACATTTTATATACACAACAATAAATTTATGTTATAATAAGGATTTCTGTGTCTTATTATCCTGCCCGCCTAACCTAAAAGGAGAAAGAATATATATAGTGAATTCCGTCTGATACTTTGTCGATACTCGTGGTAGCTCTGGTACACAGCTAAATAAGGGAGAGCGGGCGAATTGAATACTATAATATTAAATCAATGATTACACAAACACTATCTCAAAACAAGTTATATTTAGTCAGTCTTAAATATTTCTGTACTGTCAGTAATTAATGTAAGTAATTAATATTATTACAGTAAAATATTTATTAGATCATTAAAGTCATGCTGTGTGTATATACTTGAGTACGTGTGTCGTGGCCGTGTCGTGCCTGATATGACTTAAGAAGTCTGTTTTATTTGTACGGATTTCTTGATAAGTGCTTAAGTATATTCTTTTGCTTATTTATTTTATAATTGCGGGGATGATTGTAAAATCAAATCTTCATTTCAAAATTTCCAAAAGAATCGTATGATACAATGTATACAGAACAACGGTGTGTCGTTTTCCTAAAATATATCACATCTAGATGAAAATATATAGACCTATAAGTTGCCGAAACATTTTGTAGCTTATGTTTTACTAGCAATAAATTTTTAAAAGGTTATTTATGCGTTGCTTCACTATACTGAGCCGTTTGCGACACACCCCGAGTGAAACTACGTGTCGTTTCTCATAGACTAGAATGTATTAGTGTATTGCCCTATACTAGCTATACGAAATAAAAATACAGTACGTGTCGACTCAATCTGACACTGTGCTATGCTAACCTTTACACTGAGTAGAAAATCAAAAATATATTTCAAGAAATCAATTGACAATTTTGACAGCAAGTTGTAAATATGGCGCCCAGAGTAGACAAGACTGAACCCGAGTAGAGTTCTCTTCGGAATTTATACTGGTGCACGACACACCTTGCCACGCCCACGACACAGTAAACCTAAAGCAGTAACGTTACGCCAAGACACATCTGTGACGTCACGTGTGGCACCGCTCTCCCATGATGCATAGCGACGTAACAATAATAACAATGGCCGACGACACGATATTGCAAATGAGTGTGTCGTTCAATCAAACTGTGACAATTTTCATACAAGACATAATATATTCAGACTCAGGAGCTACCACGTAGTACCAACAAATATAGAGAAAGGTAGTAACTTATGTTTTAATCCCCAAAGATCGTGCACAATTCATGCAGTGGACAAACTCTAACCACGGTGACACACTTGTCATAAGAAATATTCACAACAGTTTTAGCCCCTTCTTTACCAAACAGAAACAGTTTATTAACATAAATAAAGCTATGAACTTTTCTCTTGTACATAGTGTCCCAAAAATTTGAGTGACAACCGTGAATTAAATAACGTGGGGCGATGAGACAACTACTTTTTTTTTTTGAAAATGGATCCCATGCATGTATCCGTGGCTAGTCCACTTCAATATCGTCTGGAAGTGTTCTACTTACATGCAAGATATCAAAAGTCTACCTCAAAAGACAAAAAAGTTATAGCCTGGACACAACTTTTCCTTATAAAACCAATAATCTAACCTTGACTACAAAGTTCCAAGGTCAAAGGTCATCAACCATGGTACCATGACACATTGTCATGCAAAATATCAAAAGCCTACATCAAAAGACAAAAAAGTTATAGTCTGGACATATAATGCTGTTTAAATACTCAAAAATGGGTCAAAGACTCAAATGGCCGGGTTGCGTTTTGGTGCTTCTAGCTATAAAATGTTGATTAATTGGTTCCCTAATGGGTCTGTGTATAGAATATGTTGAAAATATTGATAAAAGATGACTAAGTAAAAAAGTCTGGAAAAATATGAAATAATATTGGAAATAATTCCATAAAGTCAGGTGCACATCTTCAATATATATAGAAACATCCTGTGAAGTTTCAAAGATGTGGGTTGAAAACTGTAGGAGGAGTTGATTTCACAAAATTGGTACCCTATGTTAAACATTTTGATAATAAAGGACTAAGTTCCAAAGTCCGGAAAAAATGGAAAAAAATTCAAAAATATCTCCATAAAGTCAGGTGCACATCTTCAATATATATAGAAACATCCTGTGAAGTTTCAAAGATGTGGGTTGAAAACTGTAGGAGTTGATTTCACAAAATAGGTACCCTTTGTTAAACATTTTGTTAAAAAAATGACTAAGTTCCAAAGTCTGGAAAAATTGGAAAAAATTTCCCAAATATTTCCATAAAGTCAGGTGCACATCTTCAATATATATAGAAACATTCTGTGAAGTTTCAAAGATGTGGGTTGAAAACTGTAGGAGGAGTTGATTTCACAAAATAGGTACCCTATGTTAAACATTTTGATAAAAAAAGGACTAAGTTCCAAAGTCCGGAAAAAATGGAAAAAAATTCCAAAATATTTCCATAAAGTCAGGTGCACATCTTCAATATATATAGAAACATCCTGTGAAGTTTCAAAGATGTGGGTTGAAAACTGCAGGAGTTGATTTCACAAAATAGGTACCCTATGTTAAACTTTTTGTTAAAAAAATGACTAAGTTCCAAAGTCTGGAAAAATTGGAAAAAATTTCCCAAATATTTCCATAAAGTCAGGTGCACATCTTCAATATATATAGAAACATTC
>MJUU01005163.1:55469-66413 GCA_002080025.1 Modiolus philippinarum
ATGGGCCAGGTGAGCTACATGGTCATATCATGGAGGTATGATACCTCCATGGTCATATCAACATAAATTCTCCTGAGATAAGAAAAATTCAGTAAACAAAACAGATTTGTTCTTTTCTGAATAGGAATGCACCAAAATTTAAATTTCTTTTTTTCATGTCAATGTCATAAGGTCAATCCTAATAAAATATTTAAAAGTTGACATGAAAGTAAGGACTGATAGAGTCCTAGGTAAAAAATCTGTCAGGATTTTTAAAAGATAAAAGTTTATCAACTAAATCAATATTGTTTAAATAACAAGAACTCTATTGTTGTAATCAGGCTATGTTTTGGTAGTCACTGTGCCAATAAATACCACTTCCTGATTCAAGAACTATCCATTACAGCTAATGACCTCATACAAATTTTTTAACATTTTATAATCATTATTTTTAAACCAAACTACACAATATAATGAAATACAAAAATTGAAGCTTTATATCCTAAGTCATATATATAACATTATTTTTACACTAAATTAACATTATTTATTTCATTAATTTATTTATATTCCAATTAAAATCTTTCATCTAAAAATGTGCCGATTCTTGGCAGAAAAGGAAATAAAAATTGTCACCATATAGGATGTTATTCTACATAAAATTTGTAATAATTTTTTTTATCTCTTTACAACTTAAACCAAAGGGTTTACTTTCTAAACAAATTAGAGAAATAACATTTATATAAAGGAATGTCGTCATAGAAAATGGTTTGTTATAGCTTTTTACGAGCGATACAGATTATGTTGACAAGATGTAGCACTGGAATATAAATACCATAAAGCACTTCTTTAACACACCTTGGCCAGGCCTCCGAGATAAAGAAGTGCTTTATCTACTACTTACACCAATCTTAAAAGCATTACAATAAATACGTACATTGATTTTATGTTCCACCATAAATCTGTATGAATATATATTTCTAATTTACAACTTAGTAGTAAGTCTTCCAAGAAAGAATTGTGTCGCCTGAGTAATAATGCATATTCCAAGTTCTGTCAAACAGAAAATGGGCATTTGAGAAATCCAAAACTCTGATACATGGTATAGGTCTCATACTGTTATTCTATTCCAAATTTCATTAGGCTAGGATATATAGTTCCTGAGAAAAATGTGCCAGAAATTTTCAAGAAGTGAAAAATATTCTAAGTTCTTTAAAACAAGAAGTTGGCATTCAAGATTTTCAAAACTCTGTTACATGGTATAGGTCCCCATACTGATACCCCATGCCAAATTGCAGAAGGCTGGGATATGAGGTTCCTGCGAAAAATGCAACAAAAATGTTTGTGACACAGTCAATGACACTGACACCAATGCAAGACAACAAATAGAGATCCCTATATGTCGCCACTGCCTGAATGCAGGCAACACAAAAACATATAGGTAATCAACCATTACAAAGTTTGAATTATTATCCCCTCGCTTAGCAAAAGCGGGGAGATTATGTAATGCAGTCTGTCCGTATGTAATGTACATATGTAATGCTCCCCGATAGCTCTGGAACTATAAGAGATACAAATTTGAAACTTGGCACCATACTAGAGTATGATTAGAAGTAGCGCACTGTGGATTCGGAATTTAGGTCAAACGCCCTAGGGGCAAATCATGGGCAAAAACGAATTTTTGCGATATCCAATAGTTGAAGAAATTTCTAAGGCCATTTGGGCTAGAAAGTTGAAACTCGGGAATCGACTCACATATTATGTAGCAACTTCACAGAGGGTGTCAGAACTTTGGTATGACCCCTCAGGGCATGGCCTCTAGGGGGTCCAAAAAACAAAAAATCGATTCCGCTGGAACTTACACCTTAAATCTCAGAAACCTTGTAATATGGGTATAAGTAACACTTTAAAAGTTGTCTGTGCCGAAGGTTTCAGAATTTTGAAATTTGCTATCAGGGCAGAAAAAATGAGTGAAAATGTATTTCGAGATAACCAGTAATAAGTGAAATCTTCTGAAGTATTCATGTTTGGAAGCTGAAACTTTGTATGCAAGTTCGATTATATGCATCTCATTTACTGATGATAGCAGACCTTTTGGTATGATCCCTGGGGGGCATGCCCTTAAGTGGCCAAAAAATGTTAAACAATCAGTACTCATCAGAATGACTAGAACTCAATGTATAATTTTGATTTTGTGGTTTATATTTTCATGAGGAATTATTGGAATTGCTCTTTGACTCTGTAAAAAGCTTTTAGAATTAAGACCCCGGTGCCAAATTTGGTCAGTTTCCTGAAAATGTCAAAGACTAATAATTTTTAAAATTCCAACATGAAGTTATAATTAAGCAACTTTTTAATGTCATAAGCTAGTATGAACATTAGGATTTCAAAAATATGATTCTAATTTTGGTAAATTTCCTGAAACTCCAAAAGAGGCAAAGACCCATTATTTTTTTGGAATGCTACCTAGCAACCATATCTTTTTCTATTATTTAGAGTTATAATGATGAATTTCAACTGTCAGGTTGCAAGAATCTTTGATTCTAATTTTGGTAAATTTCCTGAGACTCTCAAAGACCCATTATTTTTGGAGAATTTTACCTAGCAACCATATGTTTTTTTTATGCCTTTTAAATTTAATGATCATTTTCAATGGTCAGATTGCAAAAAACTGTGATTCTAATTTTGGTAAAGTTCCTGAAACTCTCAAAGACCCATTATTTTTTGGAATTCTACCTAGGAACCATATCTTCTTCAATTATTTAGAGTTATAATGATGAATTTCATCTGTCAGGTTGCAAGAATCTTTGATTCCAATTTTGGTAAATTTCCTGACACTCTCAAGGACCAATTAATTTTTTGGAATTTTACCTAGCAAGCATATCTTTTTTGATGCCTTACAGTTTCAATGATGATTTTCAATAGTCAGATTGCAAAAATCTTTGATTCTAATTTTGGTTAATTTCCTGAAACTTTCAAAGACCTTTTATTTTTGGGAATTCTACCTAGCTACCATATCTTTTTCAATTCCTTATAATAGTGAAGATCATTTTCAATAATCAGAGTGCAAAAAACTGATTCTAATCTTGGTGAATTTTCTGAGACTCTCAAGGACCATTTTCTTTTTGGAATTTTACCTAGGAACCATATCTTTTTTGATGCCTTATAGTATCAGTGATCATTTTCCATAGTCAGATTGCAAAAATTTTTTATTCTAAGTTTGGCAAATTTCCTGAAACTCTCAAAGACCCATTATTTTTTGGAATTCTACCTTGCAACCATATCTTTTTCAATTCCTTAATTGAAAAATGATGATTTTCAACAGTCAGGTTGCAAAAATCTTTGATTCTTATTTTGATAATTTCCTGAAATTCTCAGAAACCTGTACTTTTTGAAATTCTACCTATCAACCATATCTTTTTGGTGTTTTACAGTTACAATGATTAATTTAGTTTCAAAAACACTTGTCTTTTTTTACAAGGGGAGGGGGGTCCAAAAAGGGGGAGTGAAGGGATCGCAATCTTTGATTGGCTGTGTTTCATTGTGGCATATGATGCTGCTTAACATCAAAGACAGATGCATATCTACATGTAAGTTTACATGAACATATAGCATACAGTAGCTGAAAATTGAACGATGATGTTAAATTACCAGTAAATGATAAGTTGATCAAGCGGAAAAAGTAGGTAAAAGGACCAAATTTGTCTTTGATGCTTATGTTGCATCTAAAATGCATGGGTAGGCAAGGTCGTAAGATACCACAATGTACAGTGATTTAGATCTGAATGCAAGTCAATTAAGCAGAAAAATAGGCCTGGATGCTAAGGTATCATCCAAGATGCATGCATTTGCAAAGTTAGATGATCCTACCATGCACAGTGACTGAGATCTGAATGACAATTGATCAGGCTGGAAATATAGGTCAAATTGACCAAGTTTGGAGTGGATGCTGATGTATCATCCAAGATGCATGCATATGCAAGGTAAGGTGATCCTACCATGTACAGTAATTAGATATGAACTATGACATAAACTTGAATGTAAGTCAATCATGTGGAAAATGTAGGTCAAAGTGACCCAATTTTTCCTGGATGCTTACCTACAACCAAAGATGCATGCAGATGCAAGGTTAGATGATCTTATCTACATTTACTGAGATATGAACTCCAACCTAAAATTAAATATAGGGCAATCAAGCGTAAAATATAGGTTGAAGAGCCCTAATTTTCCGTTAGGCTGTGTAACAACCAAAGATGCATCTACATAAAAAGTTTGATGACCCTACCCTTTATAGTTTACAAGTTATATACCAAAATGTGGACCAGGATGCAGACATGGACACATACGGGATGTGGATGCCAAAGGTTCTCCAATAGGCCTTTTCAAAAAATAATTTGGCCCGCTCTTCGGTTCGGCATTTAAATACAATGAAACAGTTCCCATTATCAACCCAACACTGCAAGTGTTGTTCACGCTGAGCACAGTTCATAACATTTTTCATATTATATTACTTGGTCATTGTTTATTGTGACACTACACTAATTTCGTTAGAATTAAAACGTATTTAGTGATTAAGTTATGTATTGATAGCCAAATGTACAAGTGGAAGAGTGTTTGTATCTCCATTTGATTTGAGAGTTCCAATCCAGGAAAAGATAACTCAGGGGTCGACTCTAACAGTAGTCCTGTAGCCCCAGGCTAGTGAATTTAAGGAAGGACTACTGGAATTTGTAACTTGGTAGTCCTATGGTCTAGTAAAATTTTGGACATTTTTTAAAGGTATACTTATTTCGGGCCATTAAAATTGTTGTGGGACTAGCGAATTCAGCAATCTTGTAGTCCTTTTGTCTACTAAAAATTAAATTTAGTGTCAACTCCTGAATTAACAACACTTTTTTAAAAGGACTATAGTCCCCTATAACTTCAATGAGGTGAACTAAAAATAATACGGATATGACTAGTAAGAATGGTCATGACCAGTTGATAGGAAGTATGGTGATTACTAGCAGGTATGGTAATTATAGTTGGTAATAAGTATGATAAAAAAAAATAGAAGTAATGGTGATAATTTGTAATTATTCTGATTATGAGTAAGTAGAAAGTATGGTTATTACTAGTAAGTACTGTAATTACTATTAAGTATGATGATCACTTATTTATGTCAAGTATGTTGATTAGTGACCAGTATGGTGATAACCAGTAGTTCTGGTGATTACTAGTAAGTATGATGATTACTAGTTGGAAGTAAGTACAGTCAACTCCACTTAATTGCATACCTCTTAATAGCATATTTCTCTTAATTGCATACAATTCTGCTGCACAAAACCATTTACTATATGCCTCTATATTATTTATTCCTTTTAATTGCATATTGAATAGTTAAAAAATCCTGTTAATTGAATAGTTTCATTTTCAAATCATGACATGTTTTGTGAAATTTAACATTAAAAGTATATATTTTTTAGCAAATTATTCTGAAAAACTAATAAAAATAAAGGGCTACGCCGAGCGCAGCATGATACGACCGCAGCATGTCGACCACTGAAATTTGAACAAGTGTAATTGAAAGTGAGTGTGGACATACTAAAGAGCTTGACACAATAATTGCATGGACATAATAAGGGGAATAACCCAGTAATTAGCTGGACACAAACTAGGGAAAATAAAAATTAGCCCTTATGACTCTTTATGGTTCCTCTTTGACCCCTTATAGCTCGAAAACGGTAAGAGCTACACCATATCCATTGCCATATTACTGAAAGCTTATATCAAGTGGAATCCTAAGAAAAAAATCCCATCGAAATCCGTCGAAAACTAAAAATTTCATGGAATCTGCAAGTTTCCAGTTTTGGCCCCTTTGACCCCTTATAGGTCGAAAACGGTAAGAGCTACGACAAATCCTTTGGCATACTACTGAAAGCTTATATCAAGAGGAATCTAAAGAAAAAAATCCCATCAAAATCCGATGAAAAATAAAAATTTTAGGAAATCTGCAAATTAGCAATTTGGCCCCGTTTGGCCCCTCATAGCTAGGTAAGCAATCGAGTTACCAAAAATCTAATAGCAGAGAGCTGTGTTAATTTTTCATAAGCAATCCATTGAAAAAAACTGCATCAAAATCGGATAAAAAATTTAAAAAATAATTTTTTTTGGATTCGCCCCTTTTGGGCCCCATTTATCTCGGGAACGGTACATGCTACGTGAAATCCGTTGGGCGTACTACAGATTGGAAATTTCCTCAGGAGCACACTGAAAGAAACCCCATCAAAATCCAATTAATAATAAAGATTCTACAGACAAATATGTGAAAACACCCAATTTAACCCTTTTTTGGCCCCTTTTTTAAAAACGGGTGGGGTCACAATGACCAAAACTACTGCAAACCTTCCTTTTGTACCAAAGAACATTATGTTAAAATTTCATAAGGATTGATTTACTGGAACAAAAGTTATTGACCAAAAACAAAAGTGTCTACAGACGACGACGACGACAACGACAACGCCAACGACAACGCCAACGACAACGACGCCGACAACGACGACGACGACAGCACCATACCAATATACGACCGCAAAAATTTTTGCGGTCGTATAATGAGATTTCTAATTATGAAATGTCAAATTAATTAATGATTTTGTAAAAGCAGACTGTAATCTCTGTGTTTGTTTATTGATTAACTCATCATTTGACACTTTCCAAGTTAATTGACATGTTTTTTTACAGGAAGATTGAAAATTCCTGTTAATAGAATATTCCTGTTAATTGCATATTTTTTCCTGACAAATAAGGTATGCAATTAACAGGAATCCACTGTATTGAAATAACTTGTAGAAACTGTGATTACTAGTGAATATGGTGATTTCTAGTCAGTATAGTGATAAATCATAAGTGTCAAGTATGGTGATAATAAGTAGTTGTGGTGATAGCATGGTGATTACTAGTAGGTGTGGTGATTACTAGTAAGTGTGGTGATTACTATAGGTAGTTGGTAATAAGTATAGGGATTACTGGAGGGTAATGTAATTACAAGTAGGTATGGTGATTACTCGTGAGTATTCAGATTAAAACATGGTACAACATGGGAGAAGTGACAACAAGCTATGAAGGTGGAGAAGTAATGAAGTAATAGCATATGATATATGAGGCGAAGTGATAAAAAACTATGTATGAGAAAAAGTGGTGAAAAAACAATGCAAGATTGATTGATTAGTTAGAGTTTAATGTCCAATGAGCAATATTTCAACTATATCAGGACGAGAACAAGTTAATCAATGCAAAAAATTGTAAATAAAAGAAGAAAGAAATAAAGGTGGAAGGGACAACCAGGGTTATGACTTTTGATTGCCACTGGAAAACGGGAGAGATGGGTAGGGGCAGGAAATTTAGCCTTCCATACGACACCAGTGCGTCTGCTCTCTTTAGAGAAATATAGAAGGGGTATTTATACTGCATGGAGCGTGGCATTTCTCCAAACAGTTTGTCTACAATGGTTTGCGGTCAGGCTTTCCGTATTATGACCTGACTACCCCACATAGACAGGGCATTCCCCTATCCACCAACTGGGGACACGCCCGGCAGCTCTGTAGCCGGAGCCCCTGAAAAACCGATCCTGGTGCCGGGCCTCTGTTAGGAAGACTCGTACTCCAAGCTCAGAGAATGCTGCGGGCCTATTCATAAGCCGGGACAGCACACGGCAGAACAATGTTAGAGAAACTAATAAAAGATGTAGCAGAGAAGCCACGACAAAACAATGTAGGAGGAGATGTGATAACAAACCATGTAAGAGGAAATGTGATGACAAACCATGTAGGAGATGTGATGAAAAACCATGTAGGAGGAAATGTGATGACAAACCATGTAGGAGGAAATGTGATGACAAACCATGTAGGAGGAAATGTGATGACAAACCATGTAGGAGGAGGAGTGATGACAAACCATGTAAGAGGAGTTGTAATGACAAACAATGTAGTAGGAGATGTGATGACAAACCATGTAGGAGGAAATGTGATGACAAACCATGTAGGAGGAGATGTGATGACAAACCATGTCAAAGGAAATGTGATGACAAACCATGTAGAAGGAGATGTGATGATAAACCATGTAGGAGGAGATGTGATGACAAACCATGTAAGAGGAGATGTGATTACAAACCATGCAGGAGGAGACTTGGTGACAATTCATGTAGAAGGAGATGTTATTAAAAATCATGTAGGAGATTTGATGACAAAGGATGGTGGAGGAGAATTAACGACAAACCATGTAGGAGGAGATGTGATGACAAACCATGTTGGAGGAGATCTTTTGACAAACCATGTAGGAGATGTGATGACAAATCATGTAGGAGGACAAGTGATGACAAACCATGTAGGGGGAGAAGTGATGACAAACCATGTTGGAGGAGAAGTGATGACAAACCATGTATTGTAGGAGGAAAAGTTATTACAAACAATATAAGAGAAGATATGATGACAAACTATGTAGGAGGAGATGTGATGACAAACCATGTAGGAGATGTGATGACAAACCATGTAGGAGGAGATGTTTTGACAAACCAAGTAGAAGATGTGATGACAAACCATGTAGGAGGACAAGTGATGACAAACCATGTAGGAGGAAAAGCGATGACAAAAGATGTAGGAGGAGTTGTGTTGACAAACCATGTAGGAGATGAAGTGATGACAAACCATGTTGGATGAGAAGTGATGACAAACCATGTAGGAGGAAAAGTTATTACAAACAATATAAGGGAAGATATGATGACAAACAATGTAGGAGTAGATGTGATGACAATTCATGTTTGAGAAAATGTGATGAAAATTCATGTAAGAGGTTAAGTGATGAAAAACCATGTATGAGGAGATGTGATAACAATTCATGTTGGAGAAAATATGATGACAACTCATGTAGGAGTAAAGTGATGACAAACCATGTAGGAGGAGAAGTGATGACAAACCATGTAGGAGTGGTGACAAACCATGTAGGAGGAGAAGTTAAGACAAACCATGTAGAAGTGAAGACAAACCATGTAGGAGGAGATGTAATGAAAAACCGTGAAGGAGGAGAAGTGATGACAAACCATGTAGGAGAAGTGATGACAAACCATGTAGGAGGGGATGTGAAGGCAAACAGTGTAGGAGAAGTGATTGCAAACAATGTAGGAGAAGTGATTACAAACAATGTAGGAGAAGATTAATTGACAAACCATGTAAGAAAAGGATTGACAAACCATGTAGGAGGAGAATTGATGACAATTTATGTAGTAGTCGAAGTAATTAAAATTCATGTAGGAGGAGATGAGATGACAAACCATGTAAATGGAGATGTGATTACAAACTATGTAGGAGGAGATATGATGACAAACCATGTAAGAGGAGATGTGATGACAAACCATGTAGGAGCAGAAGTGATGACAAACCATGCAGGAGGACAAGTGATGACAAGCCATCAAGATGGAGATGTAATGAAAAACTATGTAGGTGGAGAAGTGATGACAAACCATGTAGGAGGAGATTTGATTACAAACCATGTAGGAGAAAAAGTTATTACAAACAAAGTAAGAGAAGATATGATGACAATAAATGTAGGAGGAGAAGTAATGACAAACCATGTATGAGGAGAAGTGATGACAAACCATACAGGAGGAGATGTGATAACAAACCATGTAGGAGGAGAAATGATTACAAACCATGTAGAAGGAGACGTAATGACAAAGCATGTCGATGAAGATGTAATGAAAAACCATGTAGGTGGAGAAGTGATGACAAACCATGTAGGAGGAGAAGTGATGACAAACCATGAAGGAGAGGAAGTGATGACAAACCATGTAGGAGATGTAATGAAAAACCATGTAGGTGGAGAAGTGATGACAAACCATGTAGGAGATGTAATGAAAAACCATGTAGGAGGAGTAATGACAAACTATGTAGGAGGAAAAGTGATGACAAACCATGTAGGGGGGAAGAGATGACAAACCATGTTGGAGGACATGTGATGACAAACCATGTAGATTGAGATGTAATGAAAAA
The DNA here is from genome assembly GCA_002080025.1 of Modiolus philippinarum. Lineage (NCBI taxonomy): Eukaryota > Metazoa > Mollusca > Bivalvia > Mytilida > Modiolidae > Modiolus > Modiolus philippinarum. The sequence continues at coordinate 65,474 of MJUU01005163.1, forward strand.
CCATGTTGGAAGAGATGTGATGACAAACCATATACAAACCATGTAGATGGGGCTGTAATGAAAAACCATGTATGAGAAGATGTGATGACAAGGATGTTGGAGGAGAATTAATGACAAACAATGTATTAAAGAGGAGATGTGATGACAAACCATGTAGGAGGAGATGTTGACAAACCATGTAGGAGGAGATGTGATTACAAACCATGAAGGAGAAATGATGACAAACCATGTAGGAGGAGATGTGATGACAAACCATGTAGGAGGAGATGTGATGACAAACCATGTAGGAGGAGATGTGATGACAAAACATGTAGGAGATATGATGACAACCATGTAGGAGAAGTTATGACATACCATGATGGAAGAAAAGAGGTGACGAACCATGAACAAGAGGCTCTCAAGAGCCTGTATCGCTCACCTTGGCCATTGCTGACAGATACAGTCAAAAATAATAATACCAATGTTGAATGCCAATCTTGAATGTGTTCAGACAAGCCAGACACATTTTAAGAAGGGGACAAACAAAGGTCCATTGTGACCAAGTGTGATTCCAATTGATTCCAAGTACTTTCAGAAGAGATCTTGGAATATGTTTCCCCATAGGGTCCAATGTTAAACTAAGTTCCCCGCTGGTGGCCATCTTAGATGATGTGCAGACTTGCCGGACTCATTTTTGAAAGGGAACCACCTAACGACTATTCTGGCCAAATTTGGTTCCGATTGGCTCTGCGGCTTCAGAGAAGAATATCTTTGAATACCTTCCCATAGGGTCCAATGATAAAACCAAGCTTCACGCGCTGGTGGCCATCTTGGATATAATGCGGACTTGACAGACACTTTTTTGAAAGGGGACCAACTTAGGACTATTGTGAACATCAATATCTATTTGGAAACCAAATTTCATTGAAATCAGAAAATGTTGAATTTTCCCGCCTTTTTT
>MJUU01005163.1:67725-79746 GCA_002080025.1 Modiolus philippinarum
GCCATGTTGTTTGGTCTTTGGACTAATCGAACACATTTTTGAAACTGTATACCCTGGTGATGATTCAGGCCAAGTTTGGTTACAATTGGCCCAGCAGTTTAAGAGGAGAAGATTTTTGAAATTGTAGACAAACAATGTATAAAAGAGCAAAAATTTGACAATAAAGGGCAATAACTTCAACATGGGTATTCAGATTTGCTTCAAAATTTTCAGAGGGATAGATCTTGGTATGCTGAACATTTTTGCAATTTCAAGTTGGCTTCTATCTGTTATAGTTTTCCTAATAAAAAATTAAAAATATTAAAATTTTGAAAATTTTACGGAAAAGGGGCAATAACTCCAACATGGGTCATCGGATTTTCTTCAAAATTGCAGGGCGGGTAGATCTTGTCATTCTGATCATTTTTACCCTTTGTCAGATTTTTGATATCTGCTACGGTTTTTGAGTTATTTGCCAAAAACAGCAATCTACCCCTACGTTCTATTTTTAGTAACAGCGGCCATGTTGTTTGGTCCTCGGACTAACCGAACACATTTTTCAAACTACATACCCTGGTGATGATCCAGGCCAAGTTTGGTTTCATTTGGCCCAGTAGTTTCAGAGGAGAAGATTTTTGAAGAAAAGTTTACGACGGACGGACGGACGGACGGACGACGGACGACGGACGCCAAGTGATGGCAAAAGCTCACCCTGGCTTTAGCCAGGTGAGCTAAAAAGGAAATGACAAGCCATGTGAAAGAAGATAATGACAGATTAAAAGTGGACAGACAGACATACTGAATCCATTTTTGTTTACCTTAAGCTCTGTGAACAAGCAATAAAATCAAGAAAACTAAAGATGTGAAATGTATGTCAAAACTGCATGTACATGTAAAATGGTTATTCAATTATATTTCTAACCTAATTAACATGATTTTAAGTTATGAATGTTAAATAGGGTGAGTGACCCAAATGCTAATTCCCTGTTGTGTACTTTTTAGTAAATAACTTCTGCAGTGAAACATAAGCAATACATGTTCATGTGTATCTTAATAATATATAGAACTATGCAGCTAATTATAATGTACATGTAGTAAAGCATAGCTACATCTATCAGTCTAACAAGGGATCATTTTGTTAAAATGTAGAATTGTTTATCTCATTATGCACTTAACTGCCCATCATTCTCTTACAAAGTGCCAAATCTCTTATAGTTCCAGAGGTATCTGGACAGCAATGAAGGAAGCATTATTTACATTGTATGAACAAATAATACCCCCTTTTCCTTCAGTGGGGAAATTACAACAACTTATATCTATTCCCTATTATGCCCATTTATACCTCAAGGGCATTTCATTTTTCTGAAAAGGGGGATGCTCAGTAAGGCAAGCAAACTTGAAGTAAGAATTAATATTATTACCAACAGAAACTTTAATACATGTATATCTAAAATGTGCTCTTATACATGTACATAAAACCATATTCAGTCTAAGAATCTATTCAGTTACATGGTTAATGATTTTTTTAATTACATGTAGGATATCATGAGAAATAAACTGTAATTCATGATCCTTTTCATGGATATACAAATTAATGTACAAGTGGGTATTTTTGTCAAAGAAAAAGGACAGGTTTTATAGGGCACAAAGCAGGATTTGAATTGAGGACAACATTTGTATCACACTAACTGTCATACTTGTGCATATACAAATCCAGAGGCTCCCAGGAGCCTGTATCGCTCACCTGGCTTTCAGTTGCCTTAATCAAGGAAACATTGTAAGTTATACAGTTGATCTTCAGTTTCTCAAACTTTTGTAGCTTGAACACCTCCAATATCTTGAACTTTTTTTAAAGTCTGATCATCTTTTACTGTATTTCTTTGTTGGGCTTTTTTTTTGACAAAAATGTTCTTGCTGAGGACCACTTTCGACACCAGTTTTGAAGTTGAGACGTCATTTTGTAAATGGCAGTCAACAAACAATTTTCAGCATTGGTTTTGAAGTCGCAACATCAGTATCTATTTGGAAATCAAATTTCATTGAAATCGGACAATGTTGAATTTTCCCGCTTTTTTTTTGTGGCCATTTTAAAAAATGGCGGTCAACCAACAATTTTTAACATCAGTTTTGAAGTTACGACATCAAGACCTATTTGGAAACCAAATGTCATTGAAATCGGACAATGTTGAATTTTCCCGCCTTTTTTGGCAGCCATTTTGAAAATGCATGTCAACGAACAATTTTCAACACCGGTTTTGAAGTCTAAATATCGATATCTATTTGGAAACCAAATTTCATTGAAATCAGACAATGTTGAATTTTCCCGCCTTTTTTGGCGGCCATTTTAAAAATGGCAATCAACGAACAATTATAAACAGCAGTTTTTAAGTTGCGACATCAAGACCTATTTGGAAACCAAATGTCATTAAAATCGGACAATGTTGAATTTTCCCGCCTTCTTTGACGGCCATTTTGAAAATGGCGGTCAACGAACAATTTTCAACATCAGTTTTGAAGTCGCAACATCAATATCTACTTGGAAACCGAATTTCATTGGAATCTGACAATGTTGAATTTTCCAGCCTTTTTTGGCAGCTATTTTGAAAATGGCGGTCAATGAACAATTTTCAACATCAGTTTTGAAGTCTCAACATCAATATTTACTTGGAAACCAAATTTCATTGAAATCGGATTTTCCCGCCTTTTTTGGCGGCCATTTTGAAAATGGCGGTCAACGAACAATTTTCAACACCGGATTTGAACTCGCAACATCAAGATCTATTTGGAAACCAAATTTCATTGAAATGGGACAATGTTGAATTTTCCCGCCTTTTTTTGGCAGCCATTTTGAAAATGGCGGTCAAGGTACAAATTTCAACATCAGTTTTGAAGTCGCCACAGCATGGCAAACATTTCATCAATTTACACTTAACCTTCATCTTCTATAGTTTTGGAAATAAAAGCTGAAAAATACGAAAATTAAAAAATTCGGTGAAAAAGGGGCAATAACTCCTACAAGGGTTTATGGATTTTCTTCAAAATTTCAGGGCAAGTAGATCTTGATATGCTGAACATTTTTGCAATTTACACTTGACCTCTATCTGTTACACTTTTTGAAATAAAAAAAAAAAATGCAAAAATTTTGAAAATTTAACGGAAAAGGGCTATAACTCCGGGATGGGTTTCAGATTTTCTTCAAAATTGCACAGTGGGTAGATCTCATCATGCTGATCAATTTTACTCCATGTCAGATTTTTTATATCTGTAACGGTTTTCGAGTTATTAGCCAAAAACTGCAATTTACCCATATGTTCTATTTTTAGCCATATCGGCCATGTTTTTTGACCGGCCAACTAATCGAACATAACTTTGAGAAGCCATACCCTGGTGATGATTCAGGCCTAGTTTGGTTGCATTTGGCCCAGCGGTTTCAGAGGAGAAGATTTTTGAAATTGTTGACGGACAGACGACGGACGCATAGTGATGGCAATAGCTCACATGTCCCTTCGGGCCAGGTGAGCTAAAAACAATATTTCATTTTTAAGAATGCAATTCGCCAATTCTTTCACTTGAAATGCAAAAAAAAAGAAAACTCAGGAAAAACATTGATCTTTAAAAATTTAGAGTGATATGTCTATCACAGTGATTTACCCAAGTAGTACATGTATCTGGCTGTACTGCTATGGTAGTAGTACATGTACACTGTACATCAATAGAAACATAACAGCAAAAGTTTGTCTAGCATCATAAACAGATCTAATACAAATGTCCATGGTTTCCATTTGCTGAATACAAGTTAAGACTTGCTTATATTCACAACCAAATTGATTTTTAGTACATCCCACTGAAACTTCATTCCAAATTTGAATAATTTGGGTTCATTTGCATATTGATCCAATGTATAAGGTGGGAACACAAGACACTGTTAGATAAATTTATCTAATTTGATACCAACTTATTATCAACCTACATGACCTATATTCTCTGTAGTATTGGTTATAAGGGCCCATTTTTATGGATAATAAAAGTTCTTCTTCTTCTTCTATATATGTTGTGTAAATAATTAAAAAGTTTATATGTAGATATGAAAAAAATATAACACACAAATAAATATACAAATGTACTTTACAATTCTAATGGCCTAAATAAAATTACAAGCCCTTTTCTATTTACAAAAATGTTATCCTGACCCATAAATCTTGCTATTACATGAACACAATCATTTTAAATCATTTGTGAAGTTCCTCGTCAACAAAATATAAATCTTAGATCAAAAATTTATACTGTCAACTAACTGTAAGGTTTAAATTAAATAATTTTTTACTAATTCATATTCATTAATTGTTATTCAAATGCAGTTGTTGAGAGTGGGTGAAAAAACTTCCTTAAAAATTTAAATAATAAAGGTATATCATTGACAAATCTTGGCTAAAGTTTGACATTCTCTTGAATGCTCGCGTCCAAAACCTTATTGTAAATTTCAAAATTATATGAATCTGTAAACAGGACATCAATTTGTAGGAATTTCATGAAATATTTAAATGCTCCAGTAATTTCTAATAACTAAACCATTTACAGTGTTTGATTTGGTTATAGTAACATGATATTTTTATTGCATATATTTGATAATATATTGATTCAACATCATGTAATAAGAAACAAATAAAAAACTTGCATCAAGTTTTATGCAAATTAAATTATACATGTACACATTTACTGACACATTATTACCATAATTAAATTTCAAGATCATCTTTTCTATTTAACTGATGCATGCAAAGTTAACTTGAACCATGTACAAACATGTATTTTACCAACATTGCTACAGTTTGCAAATAGGGTCAGCAGGTCAGCATTTTTTTTTTTGCTACGTATTTAATCTATTTGCAGTGTATGAGTTTCATTGCCGTATTTCCAGTATTTAGTCATATTTCTTTGACCAGTAAAAATGGCAGATTTGACCACAGGTGTCGGAAATTCTGTACTTTGAGCAATTCTTCATGTATTTCTGATGAATAATGCCCTAGGTCACGGGGGTTGTAGAAATAAACACATCCGAATGGTGCTCCTATACAGATAACAGAAGACTACCACAAATACGATGGAACTCCCTATTTAATGGAGATTTTGAAATACTGAAAAAATATTGGGGTCAGAAGGAACAAATTCTGGGTCTGTCGGACAACCACAAACACACATGATTCTTTATTTGGCATTACGTTTTTTTTACTTGTTACTTTAAAATAATATTGAGATCCTTCATATAACATTGCAGTACATTTTAGAAGTTTGTTATAGCGCAAAGAAATGCCAGCGTTCTAATACCCAATTGGAAAATGTAACACATTACTGGTAATCAATACATTTTATCCAATTCTTTTTTTAATACATGTATCAAAAACATACAACATTCCGATACATTGTTAAAATTTTTTAAATGACAAATTTAATAAAAGGATATGATATGCGACTTTTAGCATTTTTTTCTTTTTGAGCATTTTTTTCTTCTTAAATGCATGTGATGCATTCTACATTATAAAGTCTTATGAGCTTCCATATAAAATACCGTATCCTAGAATCTCATCCCAAATCACTGATTTTTTTCAGGCCTACTGTAGTAAAAAAAAAATCTATTTTGATTTATATAGCACAATTTTATTTGTAAACTTTCATTAAAGTTCTAGCTTTTACTAAAAATGATAATATAGAAATTGCTGGCTTGTCCAATTATTTTTTTCAAAATGATGGATTACAATTCAGGAATTTATAAATCTTTATTAGCCTGATGTGCAGCATTTAACGTCATAGGGACCTGTCAACATTTTAATATCAAATATTTTAGAACACCTGTAAATGATAGTTACACTTTACATATTTGTTTGTTTACGGAGTCTAAATGTGGCATACGCAGGAGAAAAATTGACATTTTTAAGGAAGCTAAAAACAGGATCATATGCAAGGCATAAAAAATGCATGCAAAACGAAGAAAGAATGTCCAGCATGAAGTGAGAACCCCTGGAAACTGAGCCCATTAAACAGGAAATAAGGCCCCTTTAAGTCTTTGTAAAATATTTTCCCATCCGTACAGAAACACTGATGGGATTTCGAAAGGTACTCCTATTTAGGTCCCACTATTAAGACCTCCTTCAAATTTATTTCTGGACACTGACAGTATTGTGTAGATATTATTTTGAGCCATCACGAAAATTACATTTTGACAAACTGAAAAATTATTGCTTGGATATAAAAGGCTTAATTTTTGGTTTTTGTTCCAACTTAGACTATATTCACACAGGCACTTGTTTCATAAAAGAAGAAGAGAGGGAGGGACTGACATTTTTTTATGAAACAAGTGCCTGTGTGTATACATTAGACTGTTGGAAATTTAATTGTTTAAAAATATATATAAATTCAATTTTCGCGGAAAATCTTCAGGTAAAATATCTTACCTCAGTGTAACATTCTTTATAACTGAACTGAGCTTCACATGACATCCAAAACAGAACAATACATACTATATAGAGTTTCATGCTTTTTCACATATCGAGTGACAAACATTCATTTTTGCGTGATATCCACTGATGTCAGCTCACAACACGATGGGATTGTTTACTTGTTTACATTTCCGAATGGATAAATCATTCGGAGTTTTTCCCCTTGAAAGTAATATTGGCGGGAATTTTGTAACCATCAATATGGGCGTAAGACCTTATCTGTTAGATCTAACGTGTTTTGGGCATTTTCAGTCGGTTGCTGAAATAAATCAGTTTTAAACTAGTTTTTTTTTTCACCAGTCCCATGTCACGGGCATATCTGTTCTGTGAAATTTTTACTTTGGATGCTTGCTTATGCTAACAGTTAGCAAAGTCATGCAGCTATATTTTTTGTCGCATCCGACCAAAACGACCAATCTTTGTGATGGACCTTCCCTACAGTTTAGTAAAATTTGTTTCAATGGTTTCAGCTAGAGCAGATGATGAAACAACGGCAGTAGAATACCGAAGGAACAAAGGAGGGAAATCCACAAAAATCGAAGTCCAAAGACATGGCCAAAACGAGAACAAAGAAAACAATGGTGCCAGACACAAAACAATTACGTTAGACACAAAGCACAGAAATAGAAATCACAACATTCAAAACAAAGGCACTCACAGTGTGAACTCCAGTGAAATCAGGTGCTCCGGAAGGGTAAGCATGTCCTGCTCTGTTAACAGCAACAATCACACTGTTAGTGAGTCAATCCAAAGTCAAATGTCAAACTGAGTCGGTAGTCAAATCCGGGAAGACGTTAATCTAGCTGAAAATGTCCACTTTCATTTGAGATACTGACACGTCATATCTTTCAATGATGTTATGGTGACGGCCATAGAATTTCTTGAGGGATGAAATTAACATAGGTTGAACAAATCCCTGACTAAGCAGTTTTTGCTCTGTTCAAAAAATCACTGTACAAACTACACGCTCGACAGTAACGAATCAACTGTGAAATGTAGACTCCATAGGCTGGAGAGGTAGGTATATTGCTGCTAAGAAAGGGAAAGTCCACAATTGGGAAATTAAAATCATCACTCTTTTCGTATAGCTTAGATTTCAAACGTCGATCTTCGTCAATATACAATAAAAGATCTAGGTACGAAGCTGAAGTAGGTGTTTCAGTTGTTTCTTTAATCTGAAGCTCATTGGGATAGATCTGATGTAAATACTAGTACTCCTTAGATTTAGGATTATTAAGAGAAAGTACATCGTCTATGTAGCGGAAGCTGAAATTAAAGGACTGGGCTACATGTTTTTGTTTTCTTTGAATAAGCCCTTGTAAAAACTTGGTCTCCTACGAGAAAAGGCAAAGGTCAGCTAAAAGCGGTGCACAGTTGGTTCCAATAGGAACCCCTATTGTCTGTTGGAAAATACGACCTCCGAATTCGACAATTCAAAAATTATAACATTTTGATTACGTCGGTCTCAGTGTACTTCTTGTTTGAATCGGTGTGGTTTTTAACAAAATATATCTGGTCTTTCCCTATAACTAAATAGGTGTATCTGCGTTCTACATTTTTTGTGCAGAAACATTGATGTATTAAATCTGCAATTACTGTTTTCAGTTTATTGTGTGGAAGGGTTGTATAAAGAGTAGAAAAGTCAAAAGTTTGAATGCTATGGCAATGTGTAAGACTGGTTGAGGATAGCTGTTCAAGGAGATCTTTGGAATTTTTAAGAATCCACATTTGATTCACGCCGCTTGCGGAGTAAAATGCTGATTTTCTTAAAGAGACCAATGACAAACTAAGTTCTGCACTAGCGGCCGGGTGTTATTTTTGTTGGGTCGGAACAGCACTGAGCAATCTTTTTAAAGAACCCTCTATACATCATTCCTTCAAAGTTTGGTTGAACTTGTTTCTGTGGTTTCAGAGGAAAAGATTAAAATGTGTCCTGCAAGATACCTTTCTTTTTGGATAGGACCACCAAAGGACCATTGCGACTATGTACAAGAACGGAACACCATCAATGGCTGAAAATTATAATTACATGCCACAATCTGCCAGGAACCTACACAGGAAAGAAAAACACCCATAAGACAAAAGACAAACGTAGACAACGATTATGAACTCGGGACAGCCGGACTTGGTACCGGCACTATCAAAAGCCAGCGGTAGGGTTACGCCGGTTTATGGGTACCCAAACCTGTTTGGTTCAAATTGGTTTCTGAGAAGAAGATCTATAAATATATTTTCGAAAGGGTCCAATGTTAAAACTATGTTCCCCGCTGGAGGCCATCTTAATTGGATGTAGCACAGACTGCTGGATAACTTTTTTGGAAGTGACATTCTAAGGTCCATTGTGACCAAGTTTGGTTATAATTGAAGTGGTGGTTTCTGAGAAAAATTCTCTGAATGTGTTTTCCATTCGGCCAAAAGTCAAAACTATGTTCCCCGCTAGCGCCCACCTTGGATGAGGTGAGGGCCTGTCGGATACAATTTTAAAGGGGCCCACCCAAGGCCTATTGTGACCAAGCTTGATTCCAAATGGTCCAGTGGTTTCTGAAAACATTTTTTGAATGAAAAGTTTGCGACGGACGAACGACGGACGGGCGGACACCGTAAGCCAAGTGATAGCAAAAGTTCACCCTTGCATAGCCAAGTGAGCTAAAAACGTTAACTCCAGAACTTAAGTCAGTCCAAGCTGTTTTAACATTTATGCTTCATGCAAAACAATATGAGGCAAAATTCTAAAAATAACATAAAATAAAGTGAATAGAAAATTAATACATGTCTTATCACAGCAAGCGGTCACAATTAAAAATCAATTTTAAAAAAATGCATGTTTTATTACAGACAAAGCGGTCATTGTAGGCTTTGCCACTTTTTTCAATAAAGAAGTTGCAAAGTAAAACATTTCTTAATTGACAATATATATAGGTTCTTAAAATAAACTTGTCCTCAATAAATATCAAGAAAAATGAGAGAAAATAACACAACAAATACATACAAATCGACAAACAAACAAAAAAAGAAAGAAACATTACAAAGACCAAACAAAACAGAGTATCAACTTTTTATTGAAATAATTTCTTTTCAGCAATCTACAACACGCAACAATGAGGGGCCGGGGTGTCTCATCCCGGAATACCGACCGACTTTACTAAATCCCGAATGGGAACTTAAAAACTGATGAAATCCGGATTCCCGGTGCATTTATTTCCTGAAATCCCGGGCTTAAAATAAAGCAACCCCGAATCCCCGAGCTCCCGGCATCCCAAAAAATGTCCCCTTATATTTCCAGCACACCTCTAAATACACAACAATCTGTCTGCCATACAATAGAAATAGCTGAAAACAGTAAAATTATTCAAATATGAAAGCTATAAAAATACATGAAATAATGGTTGAATATGAAGATTTAATTTTTCTAATGTTACAGCTATCATTTCAATACAAAAAAAAAAAAAAAACAAAACAAATGTGTCGATAACTGCCCCCAATGTTGTTTTCGAGAGGCAGTTTTCGACATGCCCATATATGGTAGGACAGTAGACGATTGTTTTCTCACCCTACCTGTAGTGCTTTCTATGTATCCAATGCCTGGGTGAGATTTTTCCTTCTCACCCTACCTTTAGTGCTTTCTATGTAGCCAATGTCTGTGTGAGATTTTTCCGTCTCACCCACCCATTTTCCGTCTCACCAAACCGCCTGGGTGAGAACACCTACACGATCTTTTTCCCGCGGTTTTTGTGTCTGCTTGACATTTGAATTGCAATGGTCTTCTTGATTTTTTTTTCTTTTTAGATAAGCACATTTTCCAAAACGTCGACTTATAAAGCTTATATGTGATATGTTTTGAATTATTTGATGTCAACAGAGATCTAACTTTATGCTTGATAGTACGAAACATGATGTCCAATGTCAAAATCAGCAACTGCCCGTTCGTGTTGGCAGGGTGAGAAAACAAATCAAACACGGGTATGTGTGCGAAACAAGGTAAATCTCACACACCCTCGGGCAAGATTAGGTAGTCTCTGACTCGGCAAAGCCTCGTCAGAGACAACCTTAATCTTGCCCTTGGGTGTGTGAGATTTCCTTGTCTCGCACACCCACCCGTGTTAGATTCATATTTTCTCACCCTACCTGTAGTGCTTTCTATGTAACCAAAACCTGGGTGAGATTTTTTTTTCTCACCCTACCTGTAGTGCTTTCTATGTATCCAATGCCTGGGTGAGAATTTTCCGTCTCACCCACCCATTTTCCGTCTCACCCAACCGCCTGGGTGAGAACACTTACACGATCTTTTTCCCGCGATTTTTGTATCTGCTTGACATTCATAATGCACTTGTCTTTATGTTTTTCCTTTTTAGATATTAAAGCACATTTTCAAACAACGTCGACTTATAAATCTTGACACCTATTATATGTACCAGATAATTATAAAAATAACGTTATACTCAACATTCAAAAATCCCGCTTGAATCTTATGACGTCATAAAAGGGGACGTAACTCCCGTAAGTAAACAAAAGTGGGGAAGGTCAAATTTCAGATCAACGATTTTAGTGTATAAGTAGACACAAATGAAAAGCCACAGTAAGCCAAGTAAATAATTGTGTAATGTATTATGTTTTGAATTATTTAGTGTCAACAGAAATCCAGCGTATATGCTTAGTAGTACAAAACATGATGTCCAATGTCAAAATGAGCAACTGCCCGTTCGTGTTGGCAGGGTGAGAAAACAAATCAAACACGACCCTTATGTGTGCGAGACAAGGTAAATCTCACACACCCTCGGGCAAGATTAGGTAGTCTCTGACTCGGCAAAGCCTCGTCAGAGACAACCTTAATCTTGCCCTTGGGTGTGTGAGATTTCCTTGTCTCGCACACCCACCCAGTGAATACGACAGTTGAAAATTTTTACAGGACATTCGGTCTGGTGAATCCGAAAAATTTACCAGACCGAATCAACTTTTACCAGACCGAAACTTCTGTGTTCTGGTTTTATGTCAATGGAAGTAAAATAACTAGAAAAGAAGTGAAATTAACATGGGATGACACTTTTCCCTTCAGACAAGTAAAGTATGCATTTTCTAGGCTGAATCAAAAAAAGTGTTGTCTGGTAAATTGTGCACTTTAATCCCTTGTTTCTTCTTTTGATAGTACATTTGTACTGAAGGTCATAATGATGTTGCAAAAATTTTACCATTAGACACATCGAAAACTGCCTGACTGAAGGATATATCAGACAAAACTTCAGTCTGTCTGGCAAATTTTTCAGCCAACAGGACGAATGTCAGGTAAATAATTGACATCTGCAACATGTTCTGATACAGTAGGTTCTGCAGATTTATGTTCAGTCTGACAGCCTTTTCTTATTTGCATGATGGAATGTCCTGCAATGCTTCTGGCCTTTTTGATATGACTGTACCTTTCTGTACTATGACTCTTTGTCCAAGAATAAAAGGCTTTAAAAAAAGTCCAAGATGTAGCAAGATGCATAAAAAAATCATCCAAGTTTAATACAATGTATCATGTGGTTATGTACAAAAAAAAATGAAAATTCTT
>MJUU01005163.1:79756-91104 GCA_002080025.1 Modiolus philippinarum
TTTCAGAAGTAAATCTGCATTTATCCCCTCTGTTGGAGGTGCTCCAGTTGAAAGAGGCTTATAAATATGTATACCATATATGGAACTACCGTATATGGAAACTTAACATCTTGTGCAAGTTTCTTTCCCCTACACTATTGTGCCCTCGATAAATAAACTGAAAATCAGACAATTGATCAAAAGATCTCACATTTTAGATTAAAATACAACAAGGAATACATGGAGTTATACTATTTTAAAGTCATGCACAAAGATTTACTTCTCAGACACAGATTTTTCCTTATGTATGAGCCAAAATATTACCGGACATAAGGACCGGTAAAATAGAAATTTTTACCGGACCGGTGCCGATTTTACCGGACATGTCCGTCGGTCCGACGGTATTTCATTTTAGATTCATATTTTCTCACTTTTGAGACACAGCAGTTCCTATTTTTAGCGGTGTGAGATTTCCTTGTCTTACACTAGTGCAAGACAAAAAAATCACCTGCAGTTTACCGGCAAATATCGTGTTTGCACATTAGGGTCTTATAGTGTAATCTGTCCTCATTAGTGCTGAAAAGTGTATCTAATCTACGTATTATAAAATTGTTATATCATTTGAAGTAAAATTTCACAGGAAAATACGAGAAAATCGTTCTTTTAAAATATGGCGCGCTCGGGTATACATTCCTAATTTTATGACGTTGCAAAAAAGGGACTTAACTCCTTGTGTAAACAGACAAAAAGGGGGCGACATTTTTGTGTGGATTTTAGTATATTTTAGGGTAAATACAGTGAGAAATAAAATCAAACACCAGTGGAAGTGCGAGACAGGAGAATCTCAGACACCCTCGGGTAAGATTTCAATCATCTCGGACTCAGCAAGCTTCGTCCGAGACTGGAAATCTTACCCTTGGGTGTCTGAGATTCTCCTGTCTCGCACTACCCCTGGTGTTAGATTCTTAATGTCTCACCCGTGGGTGAGACAAGCTACACGCACATTTTCCCGCCAAATTATGGTGATTATCGTTCTATTTGAATTTAAGTTTGTCGGTTATTCGAACATAATTAAAGTGATAAATATTGCTACACTGATGTGTTTTGTGCTGATAATGTTTCAGTCTGTAGAGTGATTTTACGGAAAGCTAAAAGCTAAAATTGCCTTTTAAAAATCCCGCGCTCAAATGTTATGACGTTGCAAGGAAAGGGACGTAACTCCCAAATATAAACAAACGACATGAAGGTGAACTTCACTACGGATTTTCTGACATATATTATATGAGAAATTACAGCGTATAAATACAATAAACAAAACTGGGAGGACAAGACTAGAAAATGATTGTGTAATGTGTTATGATTTGAATTATTTGAATGTAACAGTATCGCGTTATTACGCCTGGTCACGAATGACGTTATGTCCAATGTCAACAAGTCATTCGTGTTGGTAGGGTGAGAAAAAGAATCAAACACGGGTTGGTGTGCAAGACAAAGAAATCTCAGACACCCGCGGGCAAGATTAGGCAGTCTCTGACTCGACAAAGCCTCGTCAGAGACATCCTTAATCTTGCCCTTGGGTGTCTGAGATATCGTTGTCTCGCACACCCACCCGTGTAAGATTCTTATAATATTCAGCTTCAGACCTCTGAAAACCTCCTCCGAAATGTTGCTTTTATCACCATTACAGAACTCCAATGTTGAGTTTATAGTTTTCCCACTTGTACAGAGACATGTGATATCTTATCCGATCGCGTAAGACACCGTTTTTCAGCCGACGACAAGACATCGAATATTTTAATCGATAATCTCCGACATTGGTATTAGAAAGTCGAGAGACCATGCGAGTAGTCATATTTCAATATGTAAACGTCTGCAAGTAACCGACGTAAGTTTTTGCATATTGAAGAGGCTCCGGTGGGAAACATGTCGATAACTGCCGCCTGTCGATAACTGGCGACTTTGCTCTAATTGGGAAAAAAAGCACTGTTTGCTCAGGGTTGCGCCCGATTATGCGACGGGTGGTCTGCGCAGATTTAGTCGCGCTGATTGAGGAGACGGTTTTGTTGGGCTGCTCCGATTTGTTGTTCCTCACTTGATTGTCTCTGGGCGTTTTCCAGTCGTTCCGTCCGCAGTAGTTCTGGCCTCAAGTGTATCCGGCCCCATATATTAATTTGATTATTCAAACCAACAAGTTGCATAACTCTGCTCATACTAAAATTAATTTTAGCAATCAATTAATTAATTAGACTGATTAGCTCATACTAGTATATAAAAGAAGCCAATTGAAAACAGATGTTTTCTTAAACAAGGGTGATCAAAAGGCATAAAATGATTGAAAAAATAATTGACTTATTAAATTAATGAGTTAATCAAAACTTTATTTTCTTTGATGTTTCTCAGCTTGAATACAAAATTTCTTTGTAGATGAACTTGTATTATTTTTCCAGTTGCCTCAATCTACCTGCGAAGTAGGTACCCGTACTTTTAACTGGAGATTCAGTATCAGATGTACAAGTCTTCGATGCAAGGCTACAGTTGTATAAATGTATGTTTGTTGACGATCCTACATCCATCGGAAAAGTTACATGGATGTAGCGTCGACGCTCGATTCCGCTCAAACCGGTGCTAGGGACCGGCGTCTCAGGCATCATTCCGTTTATCGAGAAAAATGCACGTGAAGGACTGGGTAATGGCGGTCAAGTATTACATCGGGTCTGGGACTAATATAACAGTCCCAGATCGGGTGCGTGATGGATCAGGCAACGGTTCGTAATTGACTAAATCAGTGATGTTTTAGGAATTTTTCACTTTAGCAGACAATTATTGTAAAAATTAAATCTAAAAAACTAAAACTGTCTGTCAAAATGGTAGTCATCAATGGCAATTTTGGTGTAAAAAAAATACGAACTTATCTTACAGTATTCTGAAAAACGAAAAAGACAGCACCTTACCCTATACATTTTTCTTTGACATAAACCCACATTTGTTCATATTTTTAACACAAAGGTATTTTTTATTCATTATTTTTTTTTATGATATTCCAATAGATATGAACACATATTGTCAGAAGAAGCTTTATGATGATACAATATCTCTATTATATAAAATAAAGAGTGCTGTGCGGCAGTTCGTGTAAGCATAAATAAACAAACGAGTTAAAATTCTTGTTGAACTGCGATAAAAGGTAAAACAAAAAATATATACACATATCAAAACATAAAAGATTAAAAATCAAGCAGACAGAGGTAGTGATTGGCCAAGATCATCGACATTAATGTCTTCAAGGGGCCATGGAAGAGAAACAAAAATGGCTGAGAAATGAAATATTACGTCACAAAAATAAATTTGATGTTTATAGTTTAGAGTAATTGTTTATAGGTAAAATAAATTTGACGTTCATTGTTTAGACAGTGGAGCCCAATAGTTGAAGAAATCCCCAAGTGGTTAGAAGGAGGAAATTTAGCCCTCAACATGAAACAGAAATTAATCAAAAGAAATTAACTATCGAAAAAAGTATTGAAATAACAAATATAATGTAAAAATAAATAAAATTGAAGATATCAGTCCAAGGATAGTACATTAAACACTAGTTTTTATATTTATACCTTTGGGGTTTTGGGTACCCAGAGTGAATATAGTCTGTTGTTCTAACTGTTGTCGCTGTTGTCGTGAACTGTCAACCTGAGTAAGGACTGTCACGCTCATGTCTTCCATGGAATGTTGGCGAAACCTGAAATGATTACCGACGGGTGTGTCTTTGTGAGCTGTTACGGATCGAAGATGCTCAGCAAAGCGATCACCCAGTCTGCGGCAAGTCTCACAAACATATATTTTGTGACACCGTCTACATACTATGGCATATACTAGTATCACATTCTTGGTTATACAAGTATAACCAGAACTGATTTTGTAAGAACCATCAGGACCCTTGATGAATTCCGTTTCCATAGTAAAGGGAAAAGTTCGACAGATCTTGCGACCACAACGTCGTGTTCCCCTATATGACTTGTTGTTACTGGTCTGGTCGGTCCTGATTTTGCTAGACACTAGGTGATCTCTTAAACTTTTTCCTTTGCGATAGGCTGTAATTGGCAAAGATGGAAATATTTCAGCCATCAGTGGATCATCTTGTATAATTTTTTTTGAAATTCTGTACTAATATCTTCTGTATAGCGACATTGTGAGGATGGTAAGTTAGAACTAAAGGTATTCTTTCGCTGTTTTCTTTTTTCTTTTTTGTCATTGCCTTTCTGCGAGTAATTGTAGTAACAGAGTCAACAGCCCTGGAAATCACTTCCATTTGATATCTTCTCCTAATGAAGAATTCAGACATCAGGGCACACTGTGATTCGAAGTCCTTGTCATCACTGCAAATACGTCTAAGCCGTTCTTTTTTTTTTGCAGTTCAATAATGGGTTGTGGCATGTGATTGTAATTTTCGGCCATTGTAAGTGTTTCCTTTAATCTTCTCTTTAAGTTGTGCGTTTTTCAGGTGCACTTGAATTTTTACCTCATTAAATATTTCATGAGTTATATGAATTCAAGAAAACTAAAGAGGTGAAATGTATGTCAAAACTACATGTACATGTAAAATGATTATTCAATTATATTTCTAACCTAATTAACATGATTTTAAATAGGGTGAGTGACCCAAATGCTAATTGACTTCCGTGTTGTGTACTTTTTAGTAAATAACTTCTGCAGTGAAACATAAGCAATACATGTCCATGTGTATCTTAATGATATATAGAACTATGCAGCTAATTATAATGTACATGTAGTAAAGCATAGCTACATCTAACAGTCTAACAAGGGATCATTTTGTTAAAATGTAGAATTGTTTATCTCATTATGCACTTAACTGCCCATCATTCTCTTACAAAGTGCCAAGTTTCAAATTTGAATCTCTTATAGTTCCAGAGGTATCTGGACAGCAATGAAGGAAGCATTATTTACATTGTATGAACAAATAATACCCCCTTTTCTTTCAGTGGGGAAATTACAACAACTTATATCTATTCCCCATTATGCCCATTTATACCTCAAGGGCATTTCATATTTCTGAAAAGGGGGATGCTCAGTAAGGCAAGCAAACTTGAAGTAAGAATTAATATTATTACCAACAGAAACTTTAATACATGTATATCTAAAATGTGCTCTTATACATGTACATAAAGCCATATTCAGTCTAAGAATCTATTCAGTTACATGGTTAATGATTTTTTCAATTACATGTAGGATATCATGAGAAATAAACTGTAATTCATGATCCTTTTCATGGATATACAAATTAATGTACAAGTGGGTATTTTGTCAAAGAAAAAGGACAGGTTTTATAGGGCACAAAGCAGGATTTGAGTTGAGGACAACATTTGTATCACACTAACTATCATACTTGTGCATATACAAAACCAGAGGCTCCCAGGAGCCTGTATCGCTCACCTGGCTTTCAGTTGCCTTAATCAAGGAAACATTGTGAGTTATACAGTTGATCTTCAGTTTCTCAAACTTTTGTAGCTTGAACACCTCCAATATCTTGAACTTTTTTTAAAGTCTGATCATCTTTTACTATATTTCTTTGTTGGGCTTTTTTTTTGACAAAAATGTTCTTGCTGAGGACCACTTTCGACACCAGTTTTGAAGTCGAGACGTCATTTTGTAAATGGCAGTCAACAAACAATTTTCAGCATTGGTTTTGAAGTCGCAACATCAGTATCTATTTGGAAATCAAATTTCATTGAAATCGGACAATGTTGAATTTTCCCGCCTTTTTTTTATGGCCCATTTTAAAAATGGCGGTCAACCAACAATTTTTAACATCAGTTTTGAAGTTGCGACATCAAGACCTATTTGGAAATCAAATGTCATTGAAATCGGACAATGTTGAATTTTCCCGCCTTTTTTTGCAGCCATTTTGAAAATGCCGGTCAACGAACAATTTTCAACACCGGTTTTGAAGTCTAAATATCGATATCTATTTGGAAACCAAATTTCATTGAAATCGGACAATGTTGAATTTTCCCGCCTTTTTTGGTGGCCATTTTTAAAATGGCAATCAACGAACAATTTTTAACAGCAGTTTTGAAGTTGCGACATCAAGACCTATTTGGAAACAAAATGTCATTAAAATCGGACAATGTTGAATTTTCCCGCCTTCTTTGGCGGCCATTTTGAAAATGGCGGTCAACGAACAATTTTCAACATCAGTTTTGAAGTCGCAACATCAATATCTACTTGGAAACCAAATTTCATTGAAATCGGACAATGTTGAATTTTCCAGCCTTTTTTGGCGGCTATTTTGAAAATGGCGGTCAATGAACAATTTTCAACATCAATATTTACTTGGAAACCAAATTTCATTGAAATCGGATTTTCCCGCCTTTTTGGCGGCCATTTTGAAAATGGCGGTCAACGAACAATTTTCAACACCGGATTTGAACTCGCAACATCAAGATCTATTTGGAAACCAAATTTCATTGAAATGGGACAATGTTGAATTTTCCCGCCTTTTTTGGCGGCCATTTTGAAAATGGCGGTCAAGGAACAAATTTCAACATCAGTTTTGAAGTCGCCACAGCATGGCAAACATTTCATCAATTTACACTTAACCTTCATCTTCTATAGTTTTGGAAATAATAGCTGAAAAATACGAAAATTAAAAAAAAATCGGTTAAAAAGGGGCAATAACTCCTACAAGGGTTTATGGATTTTCTTCAAAATTTCAGGGCAAGTAGATCTTGATATGCTGAACATTTTTGCAATTTACACTTGACCTCTATCTGTTACACTTTTTGAAATAAAAAATAAAAAATGTAAAAATTTTGAAAATTTAACGGAAAAGGGCTATAATTCCGGGATGGGTTTCAGATTTTCTTCAAAATTGCACAGTGGGTAGATCTCATCATGCTGATCAATTTTACTCCATGTCAGATTTTTGATATCTGTCAATATATAAGTCCCAGATAAAAATTAGAAAACTATTAAAAGGTTTTGTTATGGAAATTTAAATTTTAAACACTTCAGTTAAACTGTGTTGTGAATTCAATTCATAACGCACTTTTAAAGCTACCGGTCATTATCAGAAAATTGGGACCTGTCAATATCATGATAATGACTGATAGAATATATATATATATATGTTGATCAACGGTTGATTTTTGACCCACTTGACGTGTAACGATAGTTGAAAAGAAGCATTTAAAAAAAAAACGGTTAACGTTTAAAGCCTCATAATGGGGAAAAATATAGGGGACGGATCGACTTTGGGACCGGAACTACTGGGGACGGAACAACTGTGGCCGGAACTACTTGGCGACGGACTGGTTTAGGCACGGAACGACTTGATACCTATATATTAGTCCCAGATTGTCTACGATGTTTGTAGTAATAAAGTTTGTGTAATTTGTTGCTCTAATTTGGTGCCTGTGGCTTGGGTCTTTGAAATGATATCAAATTGTCTGGAGGATGTGCCGGTATGATCTTCCCCTCACTGAACCACTTTGAAATAAAAGATGAGCTGTTGCAGGCGGGGAAGTAGTTCACAAAATTTGTCTCCCCTGTAAATTTGTTGACCTGCCATCTCCTCAAATAAACAAGATGTGTGATAACATAGCCACGGTAAAAAAAAATCAAAATTTCTAATATTTGCGGTATTTTTTTACATTTCACTTAATATGTATCTTATGCTGCAACAATCGCTGTGTTGTGCAGATATATGAGAAATATACAAATGTCGTTGATTAATTCATAAAACATTGTTTTAAAACCAACTCTATGAGATGGTCAAAGCTGTGTGATAATAAAGAAAAAAATCTAGCCACCCTCAAAGGGCATGGGCGGAAACAAAATTTAGGAGTATTATTGAATATATAATTATGCATCGTATTAACCATATGAAATTGATTTCTGCATATGGCCTTTTTCAGGATCCACTTTTTTCAAGTTTTTAAGTAGCTAGGGAGACAGAAAAATTTTTTTCACGTGTATCAACAAAATATTTTTTTCAAAATTAACATTATGTTTTGGGGCAGAAAGCCTCCTTCAGAATTTTTTTTCATCATTTTGGCAGACAAAATATTTTTTTTTCGAATATTTAAAAAAAAAAAAAAAAACCATAGCTCCCCCCCTTCAAGTTAAATGGTCGGTCCCTTACCTAGTCCTTCATGTGCATTTTTCTCGATAAACGGAATGATGCCTGTGTTACTATGAGGTATGAGTAAAGCCCATTGTTGAAGGCCTCTTAGTGACTTCAAGATGAAGTACTTTGTGTAGCTTTACCATGTATTTTTTGTTTTATTTGTGTAATTACCCCATATTCCTTTATTGTAAACCCAGCAATAATGGAGGATAGGAATGGGTGTATTCTCAAGACGGTTAACGGTAAAAAATTTTAGGCAAAATGACGTTAACGGTAATCTATATGCCTTGTGATAGGACTGAAAATTTGCATACGAATAATACGACGTGTTATAATATTTTTCTGTATATTTCATCTTGTTGTATACTTTTTGGGATAGGTTTTACATATAGTCTCTGCATGTTATCCAATATCCTTTGATATTTATATCAATAAAAAGTTTGAAATTATGTCTTCGCAAAAATTTATCTACCCTTTTGTTTATGATAATAAAATATTTGAATTAAAGTTTATATGCCTTCACGATAAATTTGCCAGATATTTCTACAAAAATATGTTTTGCCGAATGACGATTTTGTTTTTGTTTGTTTGTTTGTTTGTTTTTTTTTTTCGCAAAATAACGAAAAAGGTACAATATTAAAACAATTTCACGAATCATGCTAATTATATAATAGTTAGTTATATAGAGAGAATTATCACAAGATATAGACTGCCCAAGGGATAGCGATATGGACTGACACCTTGATAATGCCCGAGCCGTAGCCCATCTTTAAATTAAACAAAACAATTTGTTCTTTTACTAGTACTCTATACAACAGTCATTTGAAATTTTTGCAGATCTGTTATTTCTATTTTATATCACATTTTATTTTGTTAACATTAACTTATCAAAAATTTAAAAAAAAAAGAAAAAGAAAAAAAAAACTGTTTCATAAAAATTAGAAAACTATTAAAAGGTTTTGTTATGGAAATTTAAATTTTACTATAGTCACTTTAAACACTTCAGTTAAACTGTGTTGTGAATTCAATTCATAAAGCACTTTTAAAGCTACCGGTCATTATCAGAAAATTGGGACCGGTCAATATCATGATAATGACTGATAGAATATATATATATGTTGATCAACGGTTAATTTTTTCCCACTTGACGTGTAACGATAGTTGGAAAGAAGCATTTAAAAAAAACGGTTAACGTTTAAAGCCTCTTAATTGGAAAAAATATCGGGGACGGATCGACTTTGGGACCGGAACTACTGGGGACGGAACAACTGTGGCCGAAACTACTTGGGGACGGACTAGTTTGGGCACGGAACGACTTGATACCCTCTGGGACTAATATATATTAGTCCCAGATTGTCTACGGTGTTTGTAGTAATAAAGTTTGTGTAATTTGTTGCTCAAATTTGGTGCCTGTGGCTTGGGTCTTTGAAATGATATCAAATTGTCTGGAGGATGTGCCGGTATGATCTTCCCCTCACTGAACCAATTTGAAATAAAAGATGAGCTGTTGTAGGCGGGGAAGTAGTTCACAAAAATTGTCTCCCCTGTAAATTTGTTGACCTGCCATCTCCTCAAATAAACAAGATGTGTGATGACATAGCCACGGTAAAAAAAATCAAAATTTCTAATATTTGCGGTATTTTTTTATATTTCACTTAATATGTATCTTATGCTGCAACAATCGCTGTGTTGTGCAGATATATGAGAAATATACAAATGTCGTTGATAAATTCATAAAACATTGTTTTAAAACCAACTCTATGAGATGGTCAAAGCTGTGTGATAATAAAGAAAAAAATCTAGCCACCCTCAAAGGGCATGGGCGGAAACAAAATTTAGAAGTATTATTAATTCTCTAATGATATGTCAAGTTTAAACCGGTTTTGACCCGTTAGATAAATTTTCTTTATTCAACGTATGTTGAATAAAGCCCCGTGCTATTTCCCGCCGAATCTATTCGGAATACAATTCTCGGTGTTTATCATTGACCATTAGAGAAAAAGATTACACCACTTTATCCCGTTTATTACCATATTTTATACACTCTCGATAGTTAAATTTAAAAATTTTAAAATGCTCGGCAAGCCTCGCAATTAAAATTTTAAAATTTAACTATCTCTAGTGGATAAAATATGGTAATGAACGGGATCTTGTGGTGTAATCTATATATATATAATTATGCATCGTATTAACCATATGAAATTGATTTCTGCATATGGCCTTTTTCAGGATCCACTTTTTTCAAGTTTTTAAGTAGGAAGAAAATGGACTTTTCATTATATTTTTAGCTCGCGAGTGATTTGTACTCACTGTGAAATAAATATATGGGGAAATTAAAGGGGCATGTATTACTTTAAGTATTTTCAGTTCGTTAAATTTCAAGATTTTCGGACACTTATTAATTAGTATTTGAGGAGTAATATTTTGGTGGTTACTATTTGGTATTCTTTTGGAGAGATTTGATGACAGTTTCCTATTTATACAAAGCTGATTCCCGAAAGAAACCTCAGAAAGAATGCATAGGAGATAAAAAAAAAAATCGATCTAGTTTGAATTTTTAATCTGGAGAAACGATATAAAGGGCGGACATAAAAATTTACCGTGACAAAATTTGGTCAAAATCTAAAGATGGCCTTTTGGGGGATCAACTTTGAAAGACAGACACCAACTGCATCGTATATGCATCTATACGTTCACCTGCGATAATCTACGTTGTTTTCATATAAATTCAAAATAAAGGAATGGAAATTATTAGTATTTTTTTCATTGGAAATAACTTTTATAATTATGCATCTATGGTAAACAATCCAAAAAGTAACATTTTTACCTCATTTAAACGAGAGCTCAATTTCTATTGTTCTATTTCAACCACTTCCCCGCCTGTGTTGTTGCTGACGACGGGTTTGGAGTGTGATGGATGTGACTGATTATCTGCCTTGACGGAATTAAACTTTTTGTGTTTCTTAATTTCAAAACTTAAATGACTATAACATATTGAAATTGACAGCAGATGTATTTATTTAATATTTATCATGTTTAATATTGAACTTTATTTATCGCTTGTCTTTTAATATGAAAACTTTGATTTCTATCTTTAATTTTCTGAAGTAATTTTTCATAAGATGATAAATATGTTTTTCGTTTAGACTTCAGTAGCAGGTGCATCTAGCTGAATCAGTTTAACTCCACACATCAAAATCCAGTTTGATTTTGACTGTCGCTCGTCTAAAAG
>MJUU01005166.1:23648-38973 GCA_002080025.1 Modiolus philippinarum
GTGTTCGATTAGGCGGTAGTTCAAACAACATGGCTGCCGTTGCTAAAAATTTGAACATAGGGGTAAATCACAGTTTTTGGCCAATAACTCGGAAACCGTTACAGATATCAAAAATCTGACAGGAGCAAAAATGATCAGCATGATGAGATCTACCTACTGTGCAATTTTGAAGAAAATCTGAAACCCATCTCGGAGATATAGCCCCTTTTCCACAAAATTTTCAAAAGTTTTGCATGTTTTATTTTTTATTTCAAAAAGAGTAACAGAAAGAGGTCAAGTGTAAATTGCAGAAATGTTTAGCATATCAAGATCTACCCACCCTGAAATTTTGAAGAAAATCCATAAACCCTTGTAGGAGTTATTGCCCTTTTTAGCTCACCTGGCTATGCCAGGGTGAGCTATTGCCATTACTTGGCGTCCGTCCGTCCGTCCGTCGTTAGCTCACTTTCAAAAATCTTCTCCTCTGAAACCACTGGGTCAAATGGAACCAAACTTTAACTGAATCATCACTAGGGTATCTAGTTTCAAATTTGTTATTTTTGTATGTCTTAGGTCAAACAACATGGCTGTCGTTACTAAAAATAGAACATAAGGGGTAAATTACAGTTTTTGGCAAATAACTCAAAAACCGTAACAGATATCAAAATCTGACAGGGTAAAAAATGATCAGCATGAGAAGATCTACTCATGCTGAAATTTTGAAGAAAATCTGATGACCCATCTAAGAGTTATTGCCCTTTTTCCGTAAAATTTTCAAAATTATAATGTTTTTTATTTTTTATTAAAAAAACTATTACAGATAGAGGTTAAGTTTTAATTGAAAAAATATTCAGCATGTTAAGATCTACCGACATGGATATTTTGAAGAAAATCCAAGTACCTATATATGAGTTGTAGTCCTTTATTGGTCAAATTTTTCGTGATTTTTTACTTTTTGTCCTATATTTCAAAAACGCTTTGAGATAAAGGTCAAGTTTAAATTGCAAAAATGTTCAGCATGGACTATATTTTATTGAACACATTCAAGTTTTCCGACCACTTCCAAGATGGCTGCCAGCGGGGAACTTAGTTTACCATTTGACATAATGGGAAAATTCATACAAAGAACTTCTTCTCGAGAACCACCGAATGGATTTGAACTAAACTGGGCATGAATGATGCCTTTGAGGTGCTGACCAAGTGTTGTAATTTTGGTACCGATCCATCATCCAACATGGCCGCCATCGGGATCTTAATTTTAACATTGGACCCTATGGGAAAATGCATACAAAGAACTTCTACTTTAGAACCACTGAATGGATTATACCAAACTTTCCATGAATGATGTTTATGAGGTGCTGACCAAGTGTTATTACTTGGGTGCCAATCTGTCATCATACATGACCCACAGCATTGGACCCCATGGGAAATGTACACAAAGATCTTCTAGAGAACTGCTGAATGGATTTAAATCAAACATGACATGAATGATGCCTGTCAGGTGCTGGCCAAGTGTCACCAGCTGTGAACTTAATTTAACAAAAGATCTTCTTCTAGAGAATTGCTTAATAGATTTAAGTCAAACTTTGTTTATGAGAAGCTGACCAAGTGTTGTTACTTCAGTTCTGGTCCATCATACAACATGGCTGCCAGCAATGAATTGGACCCTAAGGGGAAATGCATACAAAGATATCATGGAAAACCATTGAATGGATTCAATTTAAACATTGCATAATTGAAACTTGTGAGATTTTGACCAAGCTTGTTACTTTGGTGTTGATATCTGTCTTCCGACATGGCCACCAGTAGCAAAACTTAGTTTAACATTGGACCCAGTGGGAAATGCATAAAAAGATCTTCTCCTCTGAAACTGCTTGAACAAGTTCAGTAGAATTTTGATATGATAGTCCTTATGTGACCCTCTTCAAAGTTTTATGTTAAATAGCTGCCAGCAGGGAATGTAGATTAACATAGGCCCCTTGAGTTTGGAAACTGCATTCAAAAATCTTCTCTGAAACTGCTTGAACAATTTTAATTAAATTTTATAAAAAGTTTCTGATTTTTATGTACATACACCACCAAAGATGGACCATCAATTGGGAATTATAGTGCTGCAGGACCCAGGTGAGCGATACAGGCTCTTGAGAGCCTCTTGTTTCACCGAATTTTTAAAATTTTCGTATTTTCTATCTTTTATTTCTATAACTGTAGAAGATGAAGATTAAGTGTAAACTGATGAAATGTTTGCCATGCTGTGGCGACTTCAAAACCGGTGTTGAAAATTGTTTGTTGACTGCCATTTTCAAAATGGCCGCCAAAAAAGGTGGGAAAATTCAACATTGTCTGATTTCAATGAAATTTGGTTTCCAAATAGATATTGATGTTGCGACTTCAAAACCGGTGTTGAAAATTGTCTGTTTACCGCCATTTTCAAAATGGCCGCCAAAAAAGGCGCAGTCTTGAATTCACGGTTTTCGGTCAAGCTATTAATTTGCCATATGGGAAAATAACATTGTCCGATTTCAATGACATTTGGTTTCCAAATAGGTCTTGATGTCGCAACTTCAAAACTGATGTTGAAAATTGTTCAATTTTTTTTTATCGCCATTTTCAAAATGGCCCCAAAAAAGGCGGGAAAATTCAACATTGTCCGATTTCAATGACATTTGGTTTCCAAATAGGTCTTGATGTCGCAACTTCAAAACTGATGTTAAAAATTGTTCGTTGACCGCCATTTTCAAAATGGCCGCCAAAAAAAGGCGGGAAAATTCAACATTGTCCAATTTCAATGATATTTGGTTTCCAAATAGGCCCTTGATGTTGCATCTTCAAAACTGATGTTAAAAATTGTTCATTGACTGCCATTTTTAAAATGGCTGCAAAATAGGCAGGGAAATTCAACATTGTCTGATTTCAATGAAATTTGATTTCCAAATAGATATTGATGTTGTGACTTCAAACGGATGTTGAAAATTGTTTGTTGACTGCCATTTACAAAATGACGTCTCGACTTCAAAACTGGTGTCGAAAGTGGTCCTTAGCAAGGACGTTTTTTGTCAAAAAAAGCCCAGCAAAGAAATATAGTAAAACATGATCAGACTTTAAAAACAGTTCAAGATATTGGAGCTGTTCAAGCTACAAAAGTTTGAGAAACTGAAGATCAACTGTATAACTTACAATGTTTCCTTGATTAAGGCAGCTGAAAGCCAGGTGAGTGATACAGGCTCCTGGGAGCCTCTGGTTTATCATGGTCTTCAAAATAGATTTCATTTTGCGCAGTCTTGAATTCACGGTTTTCGGTCAAGCTATTAATTTGCCATATGGCATCATAATATTTGCAAGTTTAATTTTCAGGCTTCAATCATTACCACAGTTATATGCAAACTCTCATTTGAGAAATTCATGATAAGGGAATATCTTGGTATTTCAGCCTTGCATTAATATGTGTGTTCTGTTGGAATATCCTATGGTGTGACATTACTAGTAGTATTGTCAGTAAATATTGTATTATCCTTGACCTGTGAATTTCGTGATATATTGTGACAGTTGATTTGATAGCATGCAACATTAGCCTCGATTATCTCTTTTGATTGTAAGCTTCTTGTTTTTACCTAATTAACTTCTCTCACCAAAGCCTTTAAGAATTTTATGTGTATTGATTTCCATCACTTTTTCCAGTTAATCAAGTTTTACAGCTTACCATGTTAAGTGTATACAAATTTGACAAATAAACAGTCCTGTCAGTTATGTATAGGATGTTATATAAAAAAGTTTGCATTTTCATGACTTCGGTTATGGATATTAAGATCTTACAACTGGATCGAGTGAGATACGACATTTCTACACTTGAGATAGTTAAATTGACAACTTAAAAAAAAAATGCAAGGTTTGCACACCATTTTAAAACATTTGAAAATTTAACTATGTTGTATTATATGAGATCTGTTTCTCTAATGAAAAAAACATATGGCCCTCTTTTTCTGATGATAAAAATAAAATGGTTGCCTTTTTCATGTCATCACAAAGATATAGTCAGAAGATGTACTGAAAAATAATTTGATGTTATATTGAATTACAACTATCACTAAAAAAGAACAGCCTTCTAGCTAGAGATCTTAGTTTAGTCCAACACCTTCCTGTTATATTGGACATACATACTGGTCAGATATACAGCTATCAACAGTCATATCTGATATATTTTTGTGGTCCTTCACTGTGTAATGAAAGATTCTGTTGTACATTATAATGCTGTCTGTAACAAAAAGGCATATTGTTTTACCAATGTCTGTCCATTCTGTGGTCTGTTAATCTCTCTATTGTTCCTTCATCGATGAGTTGTGCAGTTTTTTTGGTAAAAATAGTGTACATTTTACATTTTTCTCTGTTGCTTTTTCATGTTATATCAAGATATCTGTCACCTCTTATGCTTAAATTTTCAGAAATTCTTTTTTTTTATTTTCAGTTGCTGAGTTTGCCCAGCAGATGGCAGCAGCCCATGAACAATTTGCCAAAGAAGTACAAGCTGTGATTGGTTCATTTCGGCGGAAAAACAATGAATTTAAATTTGAAAGGTAATCATAGCTTTAAACATTTGTATAGAATCAAATCTTTAATGTACTTGTAGTTGTCCAATAAGGAACATTTGTCGGTTATTTTCCAATGCCAAGTTAATTTAATATGGTCAAAGTTGAGATATAATTTTTAATTTCAATATCAAAAGAGGCTATTGTTATGCTAATTAAAATTATCTCCACTTTAATATTGTGATGCTAATTTAAATTATCTCCACTTTAACAATATAGGCGATAACAGACCGTTGTTCCTCATTTGACAGATATCAACAAGTAATGTTCTATGTAGAAAATACATGTAGCATAACATGTAGCAGTCAACTTTGTGCATTAAAAAAAACTTCATGTCTGGTCTATAAGAATTAGTACAAGTTGAAAAATTATTATGACATTTTAACACTTTTTAGGAGGCTCACTCCTGATGTTGTTTATATCGAGGATTTCTTTAAACCTACTTTTCTTTACTAAGAATTGTAGACTAAATGAAATGGTAAAAAGAAATTTATAGGTCCATGTGCTTATTACCAAGTTACAAAACATTAAGAATTTGGCGGGAAACAGATTTCTCTGGATTTTCCCTTAAGGTAGTTCAATCCTAATAAAAATATCAGACAGAATTTTTTTTGTTTTAAGATATTTTGTAGGTCTTAACTTATATGTTCCAAAAATAAAATAAAGATGATATGTCACCGATCATCTTTTCTTGTTATCTGGCTTTGAAAATCAGGCCAAATTCGGTATTTTTCAGCAATACTTACGAAGATTATATAGGGAACTGTGAGAACATGCTTATTTTTTATCTTTCATATAAATAAATATCAGATAGATTTTTTTATTTTTTGATGTTTCAGAGATATACACTTAAGCTATTTGTAACGCTGAAAAAATCGACATATCACCCTTTGTTTAAGAGAGTTATTTTATATAGTTTACGAAATAGACAATATTTACGGGAAAAGGGAGCTAATTTGCGGGAAAGTGTATGTCAATCTATTATGACGTCACAATGAATAGGCCAATACAGGAATATTCAGGCTTGAAAATCAAGTCAATTCCGCATCGGACTCATGTTACACAAATGTGCAAATCGAATGCACCGTGTATTAGTGTCGATCTACCTTAATTTAGCATTAGGACTATTTTGTGTATAAAAGCTATGAAATTATTATATCAAAATTTTTACTGAAACCTGTAAGGTGTCTTAATTTTATCTATAGAACATATTCATGAAATAAGAAATGGGGGTCCGTGTGCAAAATTCTTTAAGCCGTTGAACTAGACAAAACCAGAGGAGTTCCGAAATCTGACACAAACTCAAAAATGTGACGAGTGAGCCACCTTAACACAATTATAAAAATGCTTTTTGGAGTCTGATGTTGATGCCAGGCCAGTTGTTACAAAAAGTTAAAGTGCTTGTTTCCTACAAAACATTTACTATCAGTCAGATACTGATGGTTCTGTGTTCCTGAAGATAATTCCTGACCTAGAATTTTGATTGAACTCTCATTCAGGACTGTTCTTACCAATTGGTGGTAGACAGAGAAGATTCCAACAAAATATTTTTTGAAGATCTATTCTAATCATATTTTTGATAACTCTTTTAAAGTTCTGGTCTTTAAGTGATTTATGGATGAAAATACCTCGTAAAATATGTGGGACATATAGTGGAAAGAGAAAATGTACTGTGAACCATGAAATTTGTTTGTAACCTGGAAATCCTATTCTGCCCTTGATGTCACATTCACAAACAAGCACTATCTGTGATGTCATACTCACAACTAAAAAACAAGTACTATCTATGATGGCACATTAATTACACAAAGCAAGCACTATCTGTGATGGCACAACAAAAAATAGGAGCAATCTGTGATGGCACAACCCAAAACAAGCACTATCTATGATGGCTTGTTCACCACACAAACAAAGCACTATATATCTAGGATAGCAAGTTCCCATCACAAAACATGTATTTTTCATGATGTCACATTCACAACACAAAAAAGCACTATTTATGATTGCACATTCACTTAATTCATAAAACATGCACTATCTGTAACATCACATTCACTACTTACAAAATATATTTTTCAGCTCAAAAGCAATAAAACCAAGTTGAAAGTTGATAATAGGACCTTTAAAAGGCATTATACCACATACATTGACAGTTTTATCAAAATTGAACTTCTTAAAGAAATTAATATAAAAAATAAAAAACAAAAAACAAAACAAAAAAAAGTAAGTATATTTACCTTTCACTTTATACCTTAACTTCATGTGTCCATGGTAAAATAGATTACCACAAATCTAATATGAAATTAAAATGCTTGAAGTAGAATATATTATATAGTTATATAGTATACATAATAAAGCATTTTGTGTTTTTATTATTCAGACCCTTTGACACTCCCTCCTCAATACAGAAAGCCTGGGAATCTTTGCTGCATGAGACAGAAATGGATGCTCAGGTATACATATCTTATACTAGTGTTTCCTTCACTAGTCTTCTAATCTAGTTTTTAGAAAAATTTGTCAGAAATATTGTCCTTGTCTTATCTAAAGAAAGTTTATCAAACCTGTCAAGTCTCATGCAACTCACTAAGACTCATGTGAAGCTTTTCCAAATTTGTGGCAAATTTCTTTGATCTTTAGGATTTTTCCTTTGATCTTTGACAATTTTGGCAAATCTCATGCATTCAAATTTCAAAACTTGACAGGTGTGGGTTATTCAGGTTTTGTATGTGCAAAAGTTCCACTTTTAAAATATCAAGAGTCATATTGTGTCTACACTTGACAAAATATACCCCTGTTCAGTGCGTTGCAGCTGTGTCATGCTGCATATTGCATAGCCCTTCCCTAGAAAACTACTTCGATACATTATGATTGGAGACAGGTAATCAGATATTCTGGAAATAAACACTGTAAGAATCACTGCACGAAGACGCCACCCTACCCAAAATTGGTATTTTTTCATTTTTAGCTCACCTGACCCAAAGGGTCAGTGTGAGCTATTGCTATCACTTGGCGTCCGTCCGTCCGTTAGCTTTTCACTTATTCATCTTCTCCTCTGATACCACTAGCAAATTTATCCAAACTTTACAGGATTGATTTATGGAAGGTTCTTCACAAAGATTGCTCCAATGAAAAACATGGCTACCAGCGTTGAACTTAGGTTTAACATAGGACACTATGGGAAAAATCACATTTTCAGCAACTCCTCTGAAACTGCAGAAGCAAATTCAACAAAACTTTACAGGAATAATGTACTTAAAGTCCTTTACAAAGATTGCTCATTTTATTCTGATTCGATAAAAAACATGGCCACTAGCACGGAACATAGTTTAACATTGGCCGTATGAGAAGTTCACATTTTCATCTTCTTCTCTGAAACCACTGAAGCAAATTCAAGCAAACTATACAGGAATGATGTATGGATGGTCCTTTACAAATTTTGCTCATTTCGTTCCGATCCAATAAAAAACCTAACTTGGGCTTAATATAGGACCCTATGGGAAAAATCACATTTTCAGCAACTCCTGAAACTGCTGAAGCAAATTCAACCAAACTTTACAGGAATGATGTACTGAAGGTCCTTTACAAAGATTGTTCATTTTATTCCGATTTGACGAAAAACATGGCAGCAAGCAAGGAACATACTTTAAAATTGGCTCTATGGGAAATTCACATTTCCATTTTCTTTTCTGAAACCTCTGATGTAAATTCAACAAAACTTTACAGGAATGATGTATGGAAGGTCCTTTACAAAGGTTGCTCATTTGTTCCGATCCAATGAAAAACATGGCCGCCAGCGCTGATCTTAGTTTTGACATTGGACCTATTGGAAAAACATCATTTTCAACATCTGCTTTTAAATTATTGAAGCAAATTCCACCAAACTTTACATAAATGATGCATAGAAGGTCCTTTACAAAAACTGCTCATTTTGTTGGGTCCGACAAAAAAAAAAATGGCTCCCAGCATGTAACTTGGTTGAAAATGGTACCCCAATATGAAAACATCTTTTTCATCACATGCGCTGAAATTATTGAAGCAAATTCAGTCAAACTAAGATTGCTTATTTTGTTTTGATCTGATAAAAAACAAGACCGCCAGCACATTTTAACATAGGATCCTATGGGGTAAACATCACTTTCATCAGCTGTTGTAAGCATTTTGTCAGGTGAGCCTCTAATTTTTTTATGGTACAAAAGTCAACCTACACAGCCTGAAGTGATGTCAAATATGTATTCAATTGCATAATTAGCTAGAACTATTTCAACTGTCCTTTGTCTGAACCAATAAATGTTGTTGGTTGGCAAACACAATATACAGAGAAATATAGGGAAAACCAGTAGTGACAAAATTCCTTGATTTCTATATTTTCCAATTTCCTGAGCCCCAATTTCTTCCTGGTTGCAAAACCTCCTTCGGCATAAGTGTGTATGTGCTTCTGGATCATTTTTATGCCCCTGCAGCTAAAAGTCGGGCATATTGTTTTACCCTCGTCTGTCGTTCCGTCCATTTGTTTGTTCTTTCATTCATCACTTTTGATGTTTTTCAGACACATTGCAAGCAAATTCTAACTACTTCAAAGGAATCTAACTTACAATAAGTAGGTTTACTCACACACATCTATCGGAATATTCAAAATGGCTGTGGTTGCCATAGAAATTAGGCGGGAAAATTCCTTAAATTGGATGAAACTTTACAAAAAGGCTTTCTAGCACCCATAGAAATGATTTTGGATCTCAGAATTTTCAAAATGGCTTCCGTTGCCATGGAAATTGGAAAAGGTGGGAAAATTCAAAGTGCCTCAGAATAGATGAAACTGTACAGAATGGTTGCCTAGCATCCATAGAAATGGTTTTTGGGCTCAGAATTTCACTGTTATAATTTTTATACAACTGCAAAAAATTTGAGGTCGTATTATGGTATGGCGCTGTCGTCGTCGGCGTTGTTGTCTGTAGACACTTTTGTTTTTGGTCAATAACTTGAAGTTCAAATTGATCAATCCTTATGATATTTTAACACAATGTTCCTTAGCACAAAAGGAAGGTTTGGGTGGGTTTTGGACATTGTGGCCCCTCCCGTTTTTAAAAAGCTGGCCAAAAAGGGCAAAATTGGATGTTTTCGCATATTTGGCTGTAGAATTTTTATTATTATTATAATCAGATTTTGATGGGGTTTCTTTCATTGGACTACTGAAAAAATTTCCAATCAGTAGTATGCCAACAAATTTCACGTCGCATGTACCGTTCTTAAGATAAATAGGGCCCAAAAGGGGCAATTCTCAAAAAATTATAATTTTTTTTTCTAGTCCAATTTTGATGCACTTTTTTCCAGTTGATTCCTTATGAAAAATAAACATAGCATTTAACTATTAGATTTTTTATAACTTGTTTCCTTTTGGAGATATAAGGGGACAATTGGGGTCAAAATTGCAAATATGCAGATGACTTAAGTTTTTTTATTTTTCATCAGATTTCCATGAGATTTTTTCTTTAGATTTCTCTTGTTGTCAGCTTTTCATTCTATACCAACAGATTTGGTGTATCTCTTGCCGTTTCTGAACTATTTGGGGTCAAAGGGGCCGAAATATCAATTTTTTTAAAAATGTAAAATTGTTATTTTTATTCTGATTTCGATGACATTTTTTCTTTTAATTCATCCTGATGTATGCTGTCAGAAGCGAGTCAACAGATTTAGCCTAACTCTTACAATGTCCATGCTTTTAGGGATGAAAAGGGCTAATTTTAATGTTCCTTAGTTTGAGTTTGGCAAATTACTGAGTCGAGCTCCTTATTGTGTCCATCAAATTACTGTGTCAAGCTCTTAACTGTGTCCACATTCACTTTTATATTATACTTGTTCAAATTTCTTTGGTCGATATGCTGCGGTCGTATCATGCTGCACTCGGGGTAGCCCATTATTGGAAAACAGGAGGGATGTATATCATCATGTCCATATTTTTACTGTATCAAAACCTTTATTGTGTCCACAAACACTTAAATTTGCACTTGCCATAGTGATTCAGGGTTTATTCAGCAGGGGCATAATTGGTTGTCATTCGGCGACAGCTCTAGTTCTATATTATCCAGCAAAAAAAAAATAAAAAAAATGAAACTCCAAACTCTTTCTCCCATTTGAAATAATCTCCAAAGTTAACGACCCCCTTAAATTTCAAGCAAATTTCTGTTTTTGGTAGTGGAGACAATCAGAAACGGCTATAGTTATCACAAATGATGCATTAAAAACAACTGCTAATTTCACTTGTGAACTATTGCCATTAAGCTACGGAAAGAACCCAAAAAGTTTAGAATCCAGATGTAGGGAGGGCTGTGGTGGACATAAATACAAAACACAGTTAGCATGACAAGAATAGTCGCCGCCAGTTGGGAATAGGGAAAGTGTTAATGGAACTATACTTGACAGGAATGATGTATGGGAAGATATTCTGTCAGAAAAAAAGACATGCCACTACAATTACAAATGTTTCCCCTAAATTTGCCCTAACTAGTCCACAAAAAGGTTTTTGGGAATTGTCTTTTGACCATTTAAAACTTATGTTCAGTATTTCTTGAAGATAAATTAAGGTTAGTTGAAAAATTTAAGTTACAGAGCCAGTTCAGTGCAAGTTTTCTCCGAAATGTTTTTATAAGGCCACACTTGGCCTAACTAAATCAGATAACTTTCAGATTTACATTGCTTTCAGTAATTGTATGTTTCCAGCAATTCTAATTATATAAAATTAGTGTTGTAAAAGGTACATTTTACATGTTCTTTCAATATTAAACTGGTATATAAATTCCCAATAGTGTAGTTTCATATGATAAAAATAACATAACTAGACAAGGTTGTACAATTTCTAGTCACACCTCAACATTTATTGGATAATTATGTCCTCTGGGATTATGATATATACTTTAATATTAATTTGGAAATTAATGAAGTTAATACTTTCATTTATTATTTAAAAGTTTGGAAAATTGACACTGAATAAGATGTTCAATAATTCAAAACACAAATCTTCAGTATAACAATACAAAAAGATGAAATTGCAAATAAAACCACCCCCTCCACACAAGATGCCGGTTAGGGACGGGCGAGACATCTATTACGGTCCACTATATTCATGCTTGCATAAAGCTAGAAATATAGCAAAAAAAAAAGAAGATAGCAAAAAATTTCCCACTGTGTAGTATTTAATTTTGGTATCACATTGACATTAAGCAACTTTTGTTTACACTTTATTTTTGGCTAATCATGACACATCAATATTTCAGGTTAATGTTTTAGAACAAATTCAACCATCAATATCTCATGCAGCTGTTATCATGACAAGATTAAAATTTATCCTGCAATTTGATTGGTTAACTTGACACGGTTTATGAGACCGTATCTCCATGGTTGCAAAATCGTAAATATTAAACACTAATAGAAACATTATAGCACTTCTAGTAGAAAATAATAGTAATTCAGGTTTCACTGGGGATATGGGTTCATATTCCCTTTGTCTTCTATATCCCTATCACCTTGCAGCTAATAGGGGATATAAAACACAGGCAGGGAATATGAACCCTATAATGAAGAATCCCTAAAAATATAAAGTATTCAAAATGAGAAGAGTTTTCAGCTATAATCTGGACAACAAATTTTGTCTATGTTGTGACAAAGCCTGTTTTTGTAGGTCTGAAACTTTCAAAATTCAGTAGAACTTGGATGGCTTAAACACCTAAGGGACCAATGAAAACAGTTTGAGGTAGAAATGTTCAAGTTACTGAGGTCAAACTTCAGATAAGGGGTTTGAGACATCCATGGTGATAGAGTTTTTGCAGTTCCAGCCGTCCAGGTTCAACTGTAACAGTACGGAGACCATGTGATAGCTATTCACTGCAGCTATCATTAGCAGATATAGCTCCTGTAAACCGGGAAATTTTCATGGCAGTTTTATTTTCACAATTTTCGTGTTTGGAATGGAAGCACGATAATAAGACAGTGCGAATATATTTGTTTATTATTGTTGAAGTCAATGGTCAACAATTTGGCAGCGCGAATTCAAAACTGCTTGAACTAAAATTTGTCAATCTACTGTGAAATAAAGACGGCGCAAAAATTTCCCGGTTTACAGTATATACTGCAGCTATCATTAACAGATATGACATTTCAAGGAAAAACTATTTTACATTATTAAGAACATTACATTAACTTCTGAAATATTGTAAGTGTGATTTATATTTAATATAGGCACACTTAGATGCTGCTAATTTACTGATTAAGAATGTATATGAACCTTTAGAAGAAGTAGCTATACATAAACAGAGTCAAGCAAAGAAACTGAACAACTTTAGAGACCAGTTTGAAGAAATGCTACAGAAAGTGGAAAACCAAATTATCATGGTAAAAAAGCAAATCAAATCTAATCTCAAGATTTTTTTAATTAACCTGAAAATTGTTTGCCTTAAATTTCATAGTATGTGGAAAAGTAATTTATTTTTTGTTAATAATACCCAATTAACAGTGTTAATTGCCCCTAGGCTTTGCTCCGTTATGCCCACACAATTACAAAAAATACATAATCTGATTGAATCTGAAATAATCAATGGTATTGCATTTTCAAAAAGCTAGTTGTATCACTCATCGAAATATCTTAGCAGGTAATCAATGGTTCATTCTCTTAGATAGATTTATAAGATATCCGTTGGCTTTAAAAGGATAAGAGAAAGGTTTATGAAGGATTATAGCTGGTCAAGCTTTTTTTGTGGACCAGTAAATAAGAATGTCGATAGCAAATTCAGAAATATGAGTTTTGAGGACTTCTTATTTTTAGCTCACCTGGCCTAAAAGGCCATGTGAGCTTTTGCCATCACTTTGCGTCCGTCGTCCGTCTGTCCGTCAACATTTTCTAAAATCTTCTCCTCTGAAACTGCTGGGCCAATTGTAACCAAACTTGGCCTGGAACATCACCAGGGTATGCAGTTAAAAAATTGTGTTCGATTAGTCTGTAGATCAAACAAGATGGCTGCTGTTACTAAAAATAAAACATAGGGGTAAATTGCCGATTTTTACAAATAACTCTAAAACCGTTATAGATATCAGAAATCTGACATCAGGAAAAAATGATCAGCATAGCAAGATCTACCTGCCCTGCAATTTTGAAGAAAATCCGAAACCCGTCTTGGAGTTATTGCCCTTTTACTGTAAAATTTTCAAAATTTTAACTTTATTAATTTTTTATCAGAAAAACTATAAGAGATAGAAGTCAACTTATTTGCAAAAATGTTCAGGATGTCAAGATCTACCCACCCTGAAATTTTGAAGATAATCTAAAAACCCTTGTAGGAGTTATTGCCCTTTTTTCACAGAATTTTCAAAATTTCATATTTTTCGTCTTTAATTTCCAAAACTATAGAAGATGAAGGTTAAGTGTAAATTGATAAAATGTTTTCAATGCTGTGGCGACTTCAAAACTGGTGCTGGAAATTAATCGTTGACCGCCATTTTCAAAATGACCGCTAAAAAAGGCGGGAAAATTCAACATTGTCCAATTTCAATAAAATTTGGTTTACAAATAGATATTGATGTTGCGACTTCAAAACCTGTGTTGAAAATTGTTCGTTGACCGCCATTTTCACAATGGCCGCCAAAAAAGGCTGGAAAATTCAACATTGTCCTATTTCAATGAAATTTGATTTCGAAAAAGGTATTGATGTTGCTACAACAAAACCGGTGTTGAAAATTGTTTGTTGACTGCCATTTTCAAAATGGCCGCCAAAAAGGCTGGAAAATTCAACACTGTCTGATTTCAATGAAATTTGTTTTCCAAATAGATATTGATGTCGTAACTAATAGATATGGTGTTGAAAATTGTTGTTGATTGCCATTTACCAAAAGATGTCTCCACTTCAAAACTGGTGTCGAAAGTGGTTCTTAGCAAGACAACTTTTGTCAAATAAGCCCAACAAAGAAGTATAGTAAAACATGATCAGACTTAAAATAGAGTCCAAGTTAATGGTGGTGTTTGCTCTACCAAAGTTTGAGAGACTGAAGTTCAACTGTACAACTTACAATGTTAGCTTGATTGTGGCAACTGAAAGCAGGATCCAGGGAGCCTCTGGTTGTTGTATCCATTTATTAGTGCGTTATAGTTTTCATTTTGTCCTTCCATATATCTGTCCGTCAACATTTTTGCTTCTTCAAAGGTTACTTTGCATTTATCAGTGAATTGAAAATTATGTAAAGCTTGTATATGGCCAGTTGTTCCCTGTAAGTGACTTTCAGGTTTGTAGGGGCAACTACTTCCTGCTTGCCAGCACTTTAATTGACTTTACTATGAGGCAAGTTTTTTGTCAAAGATATCTTAGCTATTGCTGGTCAATATGATTTGATATTTTGGCTGAAGCTTTGGAAATGATGAGTTTCATGGTTGAAATGTTTTTTTGGATCTTTTGAATTCCTACCATTTTTTATACGACCGCAAAAATTTTGCGGCCGTATTATGGTATGGCGCTGGCGTCGGCGTCGGCGTCTGTAGACAGCATAACTTTAGTTCTAGTGAACGGATTGTTATCAAATTTTAGTATGATGTTTGTTGGCACAAGCTTAAGCCCAGGTTTTAATTTCGCGACCCCTGCCCAACACGTTTTTGAAAAAGAGGCAAAAAAGGGGCCAAAAAGGGGTAAACTTAGGTATTTTCGTGTCTGGACAGCATAATTTTGGTTCTAGTGGATGGATTGTTTTCAAATCTTAGTATGATGTTTCTTGGAACATTCTTGAGAAAC
>MJUU01005166.1:44845-55354 GCA_002080025.1 Modiolus philippinarum
ATTTGGGAGTATATAGCATTAACGGAAACTCAAAATCTTTCAAAGGGCAATAACTCATATAAAGACTCGTCAAATCTCTTTGGACCAAATGTAACAAAGTTGCGTCTCATGATAATAAACATTTTTCCCAATATATGTTTTCAGCCATCTATTACGGTTTACGAGTTGAAGCGATAACAAGGCTTTAGGTCATCGGTGACCTTGACCGGTGACCTTTGACCTTGACATTTTTAGATGGCCATATAAGACTTATGAACAATGGTGAAGGTTTCAGGTCTCTTCGACTTACGGTTTGTGAGAAAAATTTTTTTACGGAAACCCAAAATTATTCAAAGGGCAATAACTCATAAAATACCATACCGCACAGTTTCGGTCTAAATGTAACGAAGTTCCGTCATGACTCAAGGAACATTTTACTCATACTCTTAATTCAGCTATCTTTTACGGTTTCCGAGTTTAAGCGATAACAAGATTTTTTGTTCCGGGGCAGATAACTCCGTTACTAAAAATAGGTCAAGATGCTTGACTCAGTTTTGAGATCCCACAGTGATGCCGATTTATCACACCAAGTATCGAAATGATATGTCGCGTAGTTTTTTCACAGCTTTTCCGGCGGACCAAAAAGAATAAAAAAAAAAAAAATAATCCGAAGAATTACAATAAGGTCTTTCACTGTGGTGAAAGACCTTAATAATCAAACGAAATACAATAAGGTCTTTCCACTGTAGTGGGAAAGACCTTAATAATAAAAATAATCGGAAGAATTACAAGAAGGTCTTTCCGACTGGAGTCGTGAAAGACCTTAACTATTATCTTATATTCTGAATATCTGGTTGCTTTTTTAATTCTAATTTAGTCTCCAAGAAACTTTTGAAATCAACTTTACACAAAAGACGTGAAGACCCATTCGGTAGGTATACAGTGGAATATATATATTTTACTTAATTAAACATTATTGCCAAATGCAACACCTGTTTGAATGGGATCTGTTATCTATGATTTTCACTCCAAACGTTTTCATATTTCAATGTAGAATAAAATATCTCTGCAGGCGATATTGATATTCATTTAATTTCAGGATGGACGAAATATTACAAGACATAGAACTTTAGGTTTCGATTAAAGACTTAAAGCAATACTATTTATCCAGAAATATCAATTCTATATTTACTTAGATAGCCAGCAAAAAAGAAAAAAAAAATATGTAACATGTAACCACATGAAATTGCGGTCAGTCCAAATATGTTCTAAGGGATCGTTATGCCGAGATAAGAAATATTTCGGAAGCGCAAACCGTTACCCGTCTGAAGAAATAAGTTTAAAATAATAAAACGTTAAAACTTTCTTTGACCCTTGTCTATGTCGATATTTTTCCGATTTATTGGATTTATAAAAAGCAAAAAAAGAGAGAAAAAGGGATTAGTTTTTGGCTAATGTGAAATGTTAAGATATTTGACCTGAAGTACATTACATTATATATAATTTAAAAATACTACAATAAAAACTTGGTCAGACAGTCACAATGATTAACGAGCATTCGTATCAATAGAATCGGCACGCCAAAAACAATTAAGGCATAATTTGATTTTAATGTTGATATTGTGGCATGTGATTATATTTTTCAGCCATTGTAGGTGTTTCCTGTTGTCCCTTTTATTTCATAATTTGATTTTAATGTTCTTATGACATTCAAACCATAGCATACTGTGTTTGGTGCTGTCCAGTATGGACCGGAAGTCGTTTATTTTGTCTGTGATGCACGAGGAGCATAAAATAATCTGCTATTTTTTTTAGGGTGTGAAAATATGTTTTTGGCAGAGTAGAGGTATAATTAGCTCACAGATTTCAGATTTCATAGTGTGAAAAGTTGATTTTAATCCCTACTTTTAATCAGTAATCAGTAATCTATCGTCTTACCTAAAGATGGTATTCGATTTTACTTTTGATATAATACAAGTGTTCACACAGAAGTTGCTGTTGTCACTGTTTTTAATGCTTAAAAGCCTGTTCAAACTTAGTTTAAAAAAGGCAATGAATAAACACCTATTTGTCGAAACGACCATCTTCATGCAGAAACTAAACATACAATATCTTCGACATTTTAGTTATTTATTAACACTGGGTCGATACCTCAGCTGCTGGATCGTTAGTTCCGAGGGTAACCACCACCTGACCCATTAGTACATCGGTACAAATCTGAGAAAAAAATCGACTTTTTAGAATCTTGCAATTTAGTTATTTATTACCACTGGTTGGGTGTCTCTGGTGATGGAATGTTTGTCCCGGGGGTATATATTCATCCACTCTGGCGATGTATTGTTGGTCTCGGAGATATATTCATCGACCCAGTAGTCTAGTACCTCGTTGCTGGCCCGAAAAGGGATAATTTATTTAGATTTTGCAATATCTAAATCTAGGAAAAGCACAATTCAATACTAACAGGTAGCTCGGTATTAAGTTATCTAATACAACTGGGATGGTGCTTCCACTGGAGGTTGTCAGTCTATAGCGTATCCACTCACCAAGTAGTCAAGTTCTTCTGTACTGCCTCCAGCCAAAAGAAAGAAACAAAGTTTCTTGAACATAATGCACAAATTCCATTACAACAATTAGGAAGTTCCGTCAATAATTTGATGATAAAATAACATTTTCTAGTTGTCCTTGCAGTTCTTATATGACAGAAAATGGACAAATGAACAAATTCTAACATGGCTCCTATTAACCGTCAACCAGTTTAATACTCGCTAACCATATATTTCGCACATGCACAAATGGTATCGAAATATAAGTGAACGGGATAAAAACAACAATGTTTTTATTTTTTTGTCTTAGTTTATGAAAGAACAACGGCAGTAGAATACCGAAGGAACAAAGGAGTGAAATTTACAAAAAGATACAAAGCACAGAAACAGAAATTACAACATTCAAAACAAAGGCACTCACAGTGTGAACTCCAGTGAAACTGAGAGTGACATCAGGTGCTCCGGAAGGGTAATCATGTCCTGCTCTGTTAACAGCACCCGCCACACTGTGAGTGATTCAATCCGGGAAAATGTCAAAGACGGTAGTCAAATCCGGGAAAACGTGAATCTAGCTGAAAATGTTCACCTTCATTTGGGATACTGACACGTCATATCTTTCAATGATGCTATGGTGACGGCCATAGAATTTCTTGAGGGGTGAAATTAACAAAGATTTAACAAATCCCTGACTAAGCAGCTTTTGGGAAAGTGTTTTTGCTCTGTTCAAAAAATCTTGCCATGCAAGCAAAATCCGAAAACTGAAATTTAGAAAAAAGTAAACTACTAATTTTTTTTATTTCAGAAAAATGGAGTGTGAAATGTACACTCCATAGGCTGGAGAGGTAGGAAAAGTTCACAATTGGGAAATTAAAATCATCGCGCTTGTCATGTAGCTTAGAATTCAAACGTCCATCTTCGTCAATATACAATAAAAGAAATAAAGGAAATAAAGGTTAAGAGCAGTTTTTACCTAAATCATGCCTTTCAGTCACGCAAATGTGTTTTATTTTGCTTTTGATTTGAATTTTGAACTTGCATCTGTTTTAAAACGTCGGATTGTGAATTGTGACGTCATAGACACAGAAAGCAATGGAAGCTGGAAATCCGCCTTTTCTTGGGTCGCTTCAGAAAGGAAAATTCCATTTTCTGTCATATAAGAATCGAAATAATTCATGGCAGGTATATGGTTATTGTCATTTAGCCTTGGGCTGTTCCTTTATATTCGTAAATTTAACCCCACGCTAACGCTCTGGGTTAAATTAGAATACAAAGGCCCAGCCAATGGTTAAATTTCCAATAACCATATGCCTGCCATGAATTATTTCTAAATTTTATGCGACGTGAACATGGGGGATCTTATTTTAACATTAAAGATAAAGACAGATCAGCTTGAACCCGTCGATCATCAAATGGATGTTTAAATATTATTCCATGTTGATATCTAAAGGAGTTCCATCGGGTTTATATCGTAGCTTTAAAAACCTGAGAAAAAGCATCAAAGATGGAAAGGCCGAATTAAAAATAGTTTGTGTCACGTAGTGTAAAGAAACTCCAAAGTCAGTTACAATAAAAAATGATAAAGTAATTTTCACTATCCCTTGCGCACCATTTCAGACTATTTTCCCAAAAAATATTTGGGCATGGGTTCTCGATATTAACTAGTTTATACATTTTTCT
Source organism: Modiolus philippinarum (assembly GCA_002080025.1). NCBI lineage: Eukaryota > Metazoa > Mollusca > Bivalvia > Mytilida > Modiolidae > Modiolus > Modiolus philippinarum. The sequence continues at coordinate 49,045 of MJUU01005166.1, forward strand.
GAAATAAAAAAAAAATAGCAGTTTACTTTTTTCTAAATTTCAGTTTTCGGATTTTGCTTGCATGGCAAGAGAAAGCATCCCTGTAAATAACAAACCAATTCAAACCATAGGCAGGGGTTTCTCTTATTATCTAGTTTATACATATTGCTGAAATTGTGAAAACAAATATGTAGCAAAATACTTTCATTTACCATTCGATTTTCGATTGAAAAAATCCTTTTAAGTAGACTGATAGATAGAAAAATGCATCATTGTTAAATAAATTTATCACTTTGAATCTAAATTCACGGTAACTTTGGTATTTGGTTATTTGAATGAGTCACAACAAATGTTCATTGTTACCTGCTTCAGACACTTTTAACGAAACTTCGGCATGTGTTCCCTTTTATAATCCAGGGGTGGTGTTCTCGAAGCTATCTTAGGGATAAGACATGTCCTAAGACCATCTTATGTCACGTCTTTGTCCTAAGTCATTTTCTAGAAGCTCTCCTTACTTATGATATTTCGCATTTTTCGTCTTTACTTTCGGACACATCATTAGGTGTCTTAAGATCATCCTATCTCAATCCTAACCTTATATTTCGCCTTTTGTTCAATATTTTTCTTAAAGATGAACATGAATCAATACGAACACATCAATTAAACACGTATCTGTAAAGAAACTTTGCACGATTTTAAACTTTGAACTCAGTGTTCACGAAACGATTACTATTTGATGCGTATTGTTGTCATTTCAAAACAAACTGTACATTTAAACGTCGATAATATTTTATATTTAGACTTGAAATCGTACGCTTCATTATATACATGTTAGTAGACAAATTTGGTTAACAATTTAGTAAAATGTTTTTGTTTTTGAACACTTAGTATAGAAAATTAAAATATTAAACTTAAGATATGTTTAGGACGTCTTAACATAAGATGCGTCTGAGATATCTTCGAGACACAACTTAAGAATGTCGTAAGGTGATCCTAAGTCCATCCTAAATTTGGTTATAAGATATGACTTACTACGAATCTTGGGATACTTTCGAGAACACCACCCCAGGTAGTAAAGTAAATATTGCTTTAGAAGATAAAACTTACAAAGTTTCAATTTCAGAAGGAAAATAGCGCAGGGTTCCCTTAGAACCCAGATAATAACATACAGCTCAAAAGTGCATGTTTTGTATGATTTAATCAAAAATATCTGCAAAAGTCTTATTTTTCATACAGAAACATTCCTTTTATAACTAAAACTTATATATCAAATAATTTTTATTATGAACATCAATACACTTTAAGGAATGTTTCTGTATGAAAAATAAGACTTTTGCAGATATTTTTGATTAAGTCATTCAAAACATGTGCTTTTAGGCTTCGACTCCTACTTTTAATTTCAAACAATTATAGATAAAATATTTTTTTTGAAATATTGCCAAAAATAATGAATAAAAAGGGATATGGATTAAATGTACATGGGACAAAATCCCTTTAAATACATGGTATAAAGATAAAGCAAATGGAACGCTTTCATTAATATTGTTGTTCTTCATAAAAAAAATGAAAAACAAATGCCCGCCTGCCCGCCCTCCTGTCTTTCATCGAACCATAAGCCGAGTCTAACTCGTTTCAACGCTAATAAACAATCATCTTAAAGTAGACTGATAGATAGAAAAATGCGTCATTTCTGAATAAATTTATCACTTTGAATCTAAATTCACGGTAACTTCGGTATTTTGTTATTTGAATGAGTCACAAAAATATACATGTTATTTATATAAAAAAATCATGAAAATGAGGTAAAAGGGTCCACATCACTCTCAGACGTAGCCAATCTTTCAAATAAAACTGAAATCATCTCAGAATATTTCCTTTTATATTACAAAAACGCTGTCAATTTTAAAATTCAAAAAAAAACGGAAAACATATCTAGATACAATAATGCAATTATCGTTTGAAAATCAACTCCTATTTATGCTTTAAGACGTGCCTACTTTCAACAAAAATATGCAGTCCATTCGTGCATGTCTTGTTTATTGCACGCAGTCAATGAGCCACCTTAAAAACAATCTTTTTTTTTCGATTCATTGATCTTACAGGGTGTTTATCAATGCTAAAATTCATGAAATCTGTATACCGCAAATTGTATTATAAAGTAATATTTTAAAAGAATGCATTATTTTGATCACTTTTGAATATTGTTTTTAAATTTTGGACTAAAACTCTTACTTTTAATATCTCATTTATTATAAAATTTACGAAATGGTAATGCCAAAACATAAAATTCCTTTGAAAAGATATGGGGAAGTAATTATAAATCTGGAACATTTGTTCCGGCATTTGTTTTAGTGACTAGATTAAATCTGTTACTGAAATGTAAATATCACAAATCTTGAGAATTTGAAAATATATTACGCAAATTAAGAAAAGACATTACTAAATGAACGTCACGGAAAGAGTCACTTCCCTCCGATTGCGTTTTAACTCACTAGGCGTAAAAAGAGGGTGACATGACGAATTCAATATTTCATTCAACAGAAAGACAAACTGGCTATGTCTGAGATTTTAAATACTTTTGTACAAAAATATGTCAAAAAATTTAAATTTATAATAGGCGTGTACAAGGGTTTTTCTTTTTTCTTCTTGTCAGTATACAAGTGTATATTTAAAGGTACCCTGTATGAAAACAAAATCAACGAAAACAGTGTTGGTCTGTTTACAGAATTTATGAAGGAAGCAATCATGACCCAAAATAATGGATTTGGCGTTACTAGATATCTAGAAATGAATTCCGGTCAAACCGATTGGGCTTTCCTTAAGTTACTTTTAGGTATGAGGTATGAGCATAGCTCTTTGATGAAGGCTTCATGGTGACTCCATATCCATATCCATGTATTGATTTTTATGGTCATTTAGTAACGGTTCACCTTAAAATTTAAAGAAAAAAACATTTTTTTCATAGACTAAAAAGGCGTAAATAACGACTCTTTAAGAGATCTTAACAAAAGAAATCGAATCCGCGAATCTGATGCTTGTTTCTATCGGAATATATTTTATCTAGACGGTAATAATGATAAAATATGCTGTAATCTGAGTAAGAACATACGGCAAAAGTAACATTTTCTTTACTCCATATAACGTTAATGTCCGAAACAATAAAACCTCCTGTAATTTGAATTAATACATAGGCACACGGGATATTTTCATTAAACTTCCTTAAATGACAAAATACCGAAGTAAATTTGATTTAATAACTATATTTCCGTCTTTGATATACTATCAATTCCAGTAATCATTAAACTACCTGTTCTTTGACTAAAACATATGACAAAATGGACGTTTCTGTATTCGATATGATATCGATCGATGCCTGCCATAATGAAAATTTCTGTAATTTGGCTAGAACATGCATGTGGTTAAAGCGAATTTTTTTTTTTTTTTTGCTTTTTATATAGATATAAACTCAATGATCGTAATAGAAAAACATTCCTATAGATATAAACTCGATGATCGTAATAGAAAAACATTCCTATAGATATAAACTCAATGATCGTAATAGAAAAACATTCATATAGATATAAACTCAATGATCGTAATAGAAAAACATTCCTTTATTTGACTTAAAACATATGATAAAGGGGGCGATTTATGTACATTTATGTGTATTATTTCGATGCCGTGAATAATAATACAACTGTAATTGAAGTAAATTAATATGACAAGGGAGACATTTTCTGATAATAATCGTTTCCTGTGTTTGATACGATATCAATTCCCAAAACAATGAATACTATTGAGGAAAAATATAAGGGGTATTTTCTGTTATCGAAAACAATGGCACGTCCTGTAATCTAACTAAATAAATATTACAAAACGATATTTTCTGTATTCGATATGATGCAAGTATTTATGAATCTTCTAGGTATTTGACTTCATATAAATGACAAAAGAGACTATTCCTGCATTCGATATGATATTAATGATAGCAATCATGAGGCTTTCTGTAATTTTACTGAAAAAAATAACCACATGGAAACTTCTGTATTTGATATAATAAATGATGCTCGCAATAAGACTAAAATATATGACAAAAGGGATATTCTCTATTGTACATATAAAACTGATGCCAACAATAACAAAACTTCCTGTAATATGACTAAACATTGGGCAAAAGGAAATTTATGTAATAATCGAGACCTGAAATACTTACTTTAAACGGACTGAACACCAATAGCGTTAGAAGAGCTCTGTCGAGTATACAATCTAAGGTTGCTTTGAGTCGAGATCGGTTATGACCATATATTGAATAGTTATATGACTGCCTTAGCTTAACTTCAAGAGCTGCTTGCAAGATATCTTGAAGTTGACTGGGACGAGAGGATATGTCTGCACCAAAAATGTATTCCTCTGATTTTTGTTGAGGAGATGACATAACTGCTATGAGTACCTTGTCTATGCGGGGATATTAAAACATATTGTATCATTTCATTTGATTCAATGTTTATTTACTTTGGATTCATTTTTATTTTTTAGCTAGTTTAATGAACAACTATACAAATAATGTAAAATTGATTATAACACAAGTCAACTCAATGTTACAATTATAAGCATAACTTGATTCAGAGCGTTCTTCGATTAAGTCTACGGAGTGGTTCTGAAGAAACAAAGCATTTCTATCTCGAATTATTCAGTCGTTGGATTCCGCTTATATACGATTTATACTACCTTATGAAGGATGCGTCACAATTTTGATGCATCTGTCAAGTGTGGGAAAAGAAAAATGAAAATTCGACATTTGAAACATTCGTTTTAAATGTAGGATTACGGTGGTGTATTTAGGACATACAGATAATTTTTATTATTTAATGTGAGAAAATATTATTTTGGTCGCTACAAAATGTGTCTTTTTCACCGAACATATTATGTTGTTAGCACAAGAAAGTTGTATGCCTGATAAGTAATAAAAATATCTTCGAATTTAATTCAAGTCCTAAACAATATTCGTTTTATTCTGCTTATGTTAAATGTTATTTTGAACTGCAATGTCAAATTCAAGGTCCATATCCTTCATTTTGAATTAAAGAGCATTTGTACTGGTTTTCTTGTAAATTTAGGTCGTTTGATGATTTATTCAAAAGATTTATCTGTGTGGCTTTATAACTCTTGTCTTTTATACATCAAAGGAGTACCTTTTTAGAGAATGTTTATTTTGTATCAGAATGAGCTTCTTGGTTTCAACGAAAATCCATTTGATTTTCTCAAATATTTAACCGATTAATCTAATTATTTACCCTTTTTGCAGTTGCATGATTAATGTTCAGTTCTTAAAAAGTCTAGTATTGGTCCATTTTCAGTCGAATTAAATGTATCTTCAGCAGAAACTCTTCATAGGATTTAGGTATATTGATGCTAAGAAAGAGTAACTTTCTTAACCATATCCGACAGCAACATTAATCTCCTGATTTGGTCTTTTTTTTAAATTGAAAATAATTTTTTGAAAAGTCAGAAAATGTCCCTTTTCCAAATACTTGACCTAGGACAATTTGCGGGCTTTATTGGTTTAACTTTTAACATTGTAACAAAGTTGATTAGCTTGTATAAAATTCTGGCTTAATTTGACTATGCATGAAGGTTGACATTTTTAAAGTAAGTGAGAACCGAACCGTCAATCAAAAGAACAAACAATCCATGGACAATGGCAACATCGGAAACACTAAGAAACAAAGACAAAACATTAGTACAGGACAAAAAATGAAGACAAACATACCGATGAACAACACGGACCCAGTAAAAATTATGGGTGAGATCAGCTGTACCGGAAGAGTAAGCATCTCCTACTTCTTATACAGCGATGGAAACGTTCAACATTCCCAAAATAGCGCTCATCGTGTGAATCGTGTGCGTTCATCGTGTAGATCGTTTGCGTTCATCGTGTAAATCGTGTGCGCTCATCGTGTATCGTGTATCGTGTAACGTGTAACGTTCATTGCGTGTATCGTGTAGCGTGCGTTTACTCGTTTCATTTAAATTCCGCATTTTATAGATAGGTTTACCAGTTTTTTGCAAAACACCGTTGTTTATTTATTTTTTTTTTTCAACTCGAAATATACCTTTTTTACAACCGCCGATTTTACAAGAAAAAAATAAAAATATTATCAGACTGGCGATTTTTTGTCACAAAAACATTTACTGAAATAGGAACGCAAACCTTTATTTAATCAACTTCATTCAATGCTATATCAACCTGTTCAATATAGTAGAACAATAAAAGTCTAATCAAATTAACTTATTATATCTATGGTTAAATCATAGGAAGTTTAAGTATTGC
>MJUU01005170.1:7385-57811 GCA_002080025.1 Modiolus philippinarum
TGTGGTCTGAATGTTTTCATTTCAGCAATATGTATTACCTTGATTATAAGGGGAACCGCTGCCCAATTTTTTTTGAATGGTGTTCTGTTATGGGTTGTAATGGATGGTGGATCTTTCGGTAGCCATGGAAACCAAACAAGAATACTGAAATTTTAGAAAAAAAAGTATTCTTCTAAATTTTATGTTTTGTTTTTCCTATTGGAAATGCCTTTTATCTATGTCAGCCATGGTCCAGGTGAGCGATACAGGCTCTTGAGAGCCTCTTGTCCATTGATGAAATGAAAAAAAATATACATTTTATTTTCTGGAGATCAATGTGTATTCAGACAAGTTACTGATTCACCGAATCAATAAATCTATGAAATACCGATAAACCAAATTAATGTGTATGTATTAAAAAAAAAGATTATGGTAAATATAAGATTTATTTAACATCGGGAATAACATTTGGTGGTCGCTGGTTACTATAAACTAAATTGGGGTCAAAAACCATAAGAAATTTTCATATCAGACTGGAAACTGATCTCTACTGAATTTATTACATGCTTAAAATTTGCAAATATTTATCTACGAAAGAATGCGACAAAATCAAATTTTGTCAGAATGTTCATGCAAATATAACGCTGATGATGGATGAAATCACAGGATTAATAAAATTTGCCGAAATACCCAAATATGACCAGGGAACATTATAAATAAAAGCTTTACACCACATTTTGTTGGAAACGTCTGGTTTGACAGTCGTGTATCTAATGAAACAATGGTAGAATAATATCGAAGGAACAGAGGAGTGATATTTACAAAAATCGAACTCCAAAAATATGGCCAAAATGATAACACAGAAAAGAATTACGCTAGACAGCTACAAAGCAAAGAAATAAAAAACACAACATTCAAAACCAAGGCAATCACAGTGTGAACTCTCGTGAAACTGAGAGTGACATCAGGTGCTCAAGAAGGATAATCATGTTTTGCTCTAGTAATAACAGCCGTCACACTGTAAGTGAGTAAATCTAGGAAAATGTAAAAATCAGTGAAGTAAAAATCGGGGAGACGTGATCTGACGTAGGTTATACACCGTGATATTAATCAAATGAACACATTACACTTCATTGGCCGTCGTGCAATGAAAAAATGGACGCCTTACCGAAATGCAATGCGAACATAGACGCCTTACCGGATGTGCTTACTGTCTGACGCCGTGACGTCAGACAATGAAATTAAAGATACTTGTGTTATGGTCTCATGTTCATTCACTCCATATCCTTTTGTAAAATACAATTGAAATGATATATTATTAACTTACAAGATCGAAAATATAATGTGTATGTTACAATAAATGTGTGTAATTAGTAATTTCATGAAATTACAGAATTTTTTTCCTAAGGGGTCTAGTAATTATTTGAAATTAATTAATTCTGTCAGTAATTACATGAAATTACTTAAATTGTTTAGAGACTGAATCCAAAATCTTTCAAAATTCTTTAATTTATCTTACCCAATTATTAGAATGTTTATAGGGTCGATTCAATAAATGTGTCCCTACCTGATCTTCTTGACCAATCAAATGCAGTGATATTTTGACGGATTCATTGATTGATTCTATATCAATAAGTGACAGTTCCTTTGTGAAAAAATGACATAATGCTACATAGTGTATGAATGTACACAATATTTCGTATGTTTCCGTCTACATTTGATGACATTGTGTTTTCTGTAACACAGAATCTGACAAAAGATATACACGTCACCAACTCATGACGGGGACAGATTTATTGAATCGGTTCTCTTATGAAGCTGAATTCATCGAAGGGCTTTTTCAAAATAAAGATAAAAAAACTGGCCCAATCCTTCAATTTTAGCTTCCGTCATATAGATGATATTTTGTCACTAAAAAACCCTCGCTTTGGAGATTTTCTTCATTTGATCTATCCAAAAGAGCTCGAAATTAAGGATACCACAGACACTTCTACATCAGCCTCGTTCCTTGACCTTCACCTTGAAATTGACAACAGAGGTAGACTTCAAACTATGCTGTACGACAAACGCGATGACTTCACCTTTCCAATGGTAAACTTCCCTTTTCTTTGTAGCAACATCCCAACAGCGCCGGCATATGGAGTTTACATCTCCCACCCCATTTGCTATTCAAGAGCCTGTGTTCGATACAGTGACTTCCTTGATAGAGCCCGATTGCTCACAAATAGGCTACTTCAACAAGGGTATGTTACCAAAAACTTGAAGTCATCCCTCCAGAAGTTTTACGGTCGACATCACCATCTTGTGGACCGGTATGGGATATCTGATTCCCAGATGACAACAAATCTTTCCCTCTAAGGCTTAATTGTTGTTTCCTCTACCGGATTTGACTTTACTACCGGATTTGACATGTTCAACACTGCGGGTGTCTTATAAGAAGCAGGTGATGCTAACTCTACCGGTGCACCTGATCTCACCCATTGTTTTTTATTGGGTCCGTGTTGATAATCTTTGTGTGTGTGTGTCTTCATTTTTCTTTTCTGTGCCGTACCCATGTTGTGTCCCTGTTTTTTCCCCGCCGCAACACGGAGCGGGGACATAGAAATGCCGGGCGTTCGTGCGTCCGTGTGTCCGTCCGTCCGTCACACTTTCTTGTAAGCGCTTTCATGCCTACACATTATAAAGGATTTTCATGAAATGTATACCAAATGTTTATATCACTAATACCTTGGTCAAGTTCGGAAATCAGTCTTGGTCGATACTTTTTGACGGAGTTAGGGATGGGACTTTGACCGAAATCATGACTCTGTTTTATCCAAGAATTGACCTTGTACGCACTCTCATGCCTACAAATTTTAACGGATTCTCATGAAATTTATATCACATGTTTATACCAATAATACCTTTGTCAAGTTCGAAAATCAGCCTCGGACTTACGGGACTTTGACCAAAATAATTACTGCTTTGTCCAAAAATTTACCTTGTTAACGCTCTCATGCCTACAAATATTTACGTATTCTCAAGAAATTCATATCAAATGTTTATACCACTAACACCTTGGTTGATTTCGAAGATCAGTTTCGGTCGATACTTTTTGATGGAGTTATTGGACTTTGACCAAAATAACAACACCGTTTTATCCCAAAATTGTCCTTGTAAGAGCTCTCATTTCTTCAAATTTTGACAGATTTTCGTGAAATTTATGCAAAATGTTAATACCACTAATACCTTGGTGAAGTAAGAACAACTGCCTTGGTCGATACTTTTTGTATCACCACATATTTAATTTGGAACTGCCCTGAATGTTTGAAATATTGCAATTTCATATACAGTATACTAGTATATTGCATGAGCGGCGGGGGACCTAGGAATTCTATTCTTGTTCTTTTTTGTTTCTGATGTTGCCATTGTCCTTGGATTGTTCGTTTTGGATTGACGGTTCGGTCCTCACTTTTCCTACTTAAAATGCATTGGTATGTTCTATAGAAATGCTTTATGAGGATGATTCTCTGTTATTGTCCACCATGATATTTCAAAGAAAGGAATATGTTTTAACTTTAAAAACTAAATATCTGATCTATACTAAATATTTAGTATTTTTAGAACGGGTTATGCTAATTCTACAAAATACTGAGTTAAATCTCATTGTTCAATATTGGTCCACACCATTTACATGTACAAGAAAAAATGGCTCAACACAGCATGCACGGAATCGAAATATAGTCTCTACAATGAGAACTAAGTTGATTATGAAATTTCTCACATCGAGTTAAATAAATTTCGCAAAATTTTGCAAATGTTTGAAAACGAAGCTTGTCGAGATTTTAAACATTTGAAAATTTATTTAACAAGATCTGAGAAATTTCATAATTAACGTGTTAAAGATATAGAAAATGTTTCTCTAATGACATAATGTAAAACGCCGAGGATTATGTTCCGAATAGATTTAGCGATAAATTGCACGCGGGTTGTTCTCTCACTCGAGACGAGAAATATTTTTATCACACCGGTCAGGCGTTGGTTAAATATGCTAGAAATTAGAGAAAGAATATTTACAGATGAGCTTTACAAAGAAATCTTTGAGATGCAGACCGATGGGATTTCCGAGAGAAGCAACCAAGAATTGACTGTCATTGCATTTACTCCATATCCTTTCATTGTTAATTGTAGCCCTTAAAATAAGTTATAATGTCATGTTAGCTAATATTGACCATGACAGGGGGCCCAGAACTTAATGTGCGTTATAAGAAGTGTCAATCTTGAGACACATCAGTCATATCTTGAAATCTGGGCATTTTTGCCTATTGTATATTCAGTTGTGGGATCTTCCATTGACATTGATTGTCAAAATAAAAAAAAAATAGCTATTCTTTCTTTTCTGAGTTGCAAATCAAATACAAGGCAATTTTTATGCGACATTTAACAAACACTAAAACATTATTTCAGATAATTTCAAGGTTCATCAGCCGTATGAAAATTCGAATTTTCATACAATAATATCCCACCAAAACTATTTTGTCAAAATGGCTGAACACGTCAAGTTTCCCAGCTTAATCGCCAAAGTTTACGTACAAAGTAAACACAAAAGATACATAGTAAGATAACATAGCTTCTAAAGCTAACGAACATACTGTAACAAACCTTGTTTATGTACCTTTTAAACTCAAGTTGGGGAGAAATCTATTAAGCCAATCTTTGAATATTCTCCATATCATTTTATGACAAACTAGCTGTATGGTATGGCTTGTTGTCTGGCGCATACCCCCAGAAACCAATTTATATCATGCTCTTGAAAACAAAACTTCGAAATCGTCTACATTTCGGATTTTCGTCAAACTGAAAGAGAATAACCAATTAAAGATGGACAGGTATTTTTGAAACCATTGTTTTTATACATAAAATACAGGTAAACCATGATTTTCACTGTGATCGAATTTTGCGTTCCAGAGTTATTGCCTTTGATTTACGCTAAATCTTTTCATTTTATTTAATTAATTAATTTTTTTTATTTTTTTTTTATTGTAATAGTTTATTATCATTTCATTTCATGATGTCCGGTTGATAGCTAAGTTTTCTTTAAGGGGAAGTTATGGGATACTGTTTCTAAGTATGAAATATAGGTCAAGTTAAAGGGCAGAGTTTTAGAAAGATGACATGAACATTTTTGTCACCTGGAAACGAGACATAGTGATCCTAATTCTGTCCTCGGCGGCATCGTCGTCGTCAACAGTCAGGTTAACCATAGGACCATGTTTTTAAAGGTTTTTAAAATACAATAAATGTATTTAGAATCGATTGAAATTTTATCAAAGTCTAATTTATGGTCGAAAGATTGTATCCATGGCAGTATTAAAACAAATATATAATTCCAATTTTTCCGTATTTTTCATTAGTTGGACTTAGATTTTTTTTTCTATTTTTTCACCATATCTCACAATCTACATGCCATAGACAGATGGTAATTGGTATATGGTTATATCTTTAGTAGTAGCATTTCCAGCATCCATAGCAGAATTATGTCACCTTGACCTGGAATTTTCGCATCAATGAATTTGGCTAAATTTTCACATTAGGTCTATATGTCAACTATGTAAAACAAAATTCGGATTAGGTAATTTATTTTTGATGTAGAATTTTTGCATATAGTCTATATTTGCAAAATAAGCTTTTGGAATTTAATTCTTGATCCAACTTTGGTAAATTTCCTGAAATTGTCTAAGACTAGTAATTTTTGAAAATATATATATATACCATCAAATAATTTAGCCATTTTTTCATACGAGGCATCTTTCTGAAAACTTAGAATTAAAAAATATGGTTCCAATTTTAGTTAATTTCCTGAAACTCTCAAAGACCAGCACCTGTTGGGAATTCTTGTTAGTAGTCATACTTTCTGGCTGAATTTGAATCAAAAATATTTTCGATGATTAGATTTCAAAAATTTTTGATTCCAATTTTGTTAAATTTCCTGAAAGTCTCAAAGTCGTTGTTTTTTTTTTAATTCTACCTAGCAACCACATATCAATAAAGCCCAAATTATAATGACAGTGGAGTGAGCAGGCGAGACAATAGGTTCCACGGAACCTTTACAAATTTTTTAAAATGTAGGTTAAAGTTTTATATTATCGAAAATCTAACTTTTCTTCTAAAATGTGCCAAATATTATCATAGTGTATCTTTTCACAATTATCACATTTTTCTATATATTGGTCGAGGCCTATGCTGGTGGACTGTTAGTCCTCGATGGTATACACCGGTTCAGTAGTCTGTACTTCGATGCTGACCCGAAAGCCGATTCTAAATGGAACCTTACAATATTTAATTTTTGGTAAATATTGCTGAAAACTTAGGAGTATCTCTTTCATGAAAAGGTCTGATCTAAGCTGAGTTTGGCTTTATACTTAGATCATATTGCTTATTTTTTCTCCATCAGTGGGGTAAAGTTTTATATTATCGAAAATCTAAAATTTTGAGTTAATGATGTTTTAAACGTTTAGATTTTATCTGCACTGAAGAGACATAAGTTGTGGAAATGTGCATATTCACAGTAACTGTGGTATTTACTTATTGAAGTCTTTATTAAAATAGTATTTTATATCATTATGTGTAGACAACATAGGCAAACATTTCAATTACCTTTTTGCAATCTTCTTGTTCTTTTCATATATGCCATTTGGTAAGATCTTTAAAGCTTCAAATCCATCCAGATGCCACTATCATTGGTTGTATATGTTAAACGCTGAACATTGCGTTCCTGCTTTTGATTTCATTAAGGAACAATGGAAATTTAGCTGCAAATCGTGTTCCTATGTTGGGTCACTTTCAACATGTGCTCAAATATTGTCGCAGATAGGATACTTTTTGTTCATGTACCTTTTCAGGAATAAAATTAGATTTATTAGTCCGCTACCGGCTTCGCCGAAGGGGACTTTAGGTTTGCACTCCGTCAGTTCGTCATTCCGTCAGTCCTTCCGTCAGTCTGTCGCACTCAGTTTTCCAGACTTTTTTCCATACTATAAGAGATATTTATCTAATATTTGGTATGTAAGTCTACCACCATGAGTTATAGATCAAGTTGGAGTTTGGTTCCGGTTCATTGATTTTGGATGGAGTTATGGGCCTTTGACTCAGAAAATATTGGTAAAATATAGGTTTCCGGACTTTTTTTCTAAACCGTTCCAGATATGAAGCTAATATTTGCTATGTGAGTCTACCACTATGACTTACAAATCAAGATCGAGTTTGGTTCCGGTCAATTTATTTTGGACGGAGTTATGGGCCTTTGACTTAAAAAAATTTTGGTAAAATATAGGTTTTCCGGACTTTTTTCTACACCGTTCCAGATCTTAAGCTAATATTTGCTATGTGAGTCTACCACTAAGAGTTACAGATCAAGTTCGAGTTTGGTTCCGGTCCATTGATTTTGCACGGAGTTATGGGCCTTTGACTTCGAAAATTTTGGTACAAACAATATGAGTTTTGCAGACTTTTTTTCTTAACAGTTCCAGATATTAAGCAGATATTTGCATTGTTAATCAATCACTATGGGTTACAGATCAAGTTTGAGTATGGGTTGGGTCCATTGATTTTTCACGGAGTTATGGGCCTTGGGCTCGGGAAAACTTTTCTTCTTTAACTATTTTTGCTGGTATAATAAAGAATAATTCCACCGGTAGGGGATTTCTGTATTGTCTTGCAATACGATCCATATTTGCTTAAATTAAATTATGCCACATTTATATGTTTTTCGTAAAATTAGTAATTGAATATCATCTTAGTCCATTTATTCCATTTGAGTAAGGGAAAAAAGTACTACTCGAAAGACACCGACAACCAAAACCAATTTTTGTTGCAAGTGCATAATCATTTGTCCTCCCCAGTGACCGATAGTTTAGTTTGGTTCTGGAGGATTCATACAACTAATTTTGACATAAACAAATATAAAATGTCAAAATCTGTCCAAAAAGTTGGTCGAATGTTTTTCTCAAAAATGAAAATGCATTTAGATTGAGTTGGTTTTATAGTGTATATAATAGATTGCCTGTTACATATGTAAATAAAAAATACCAAAGTTGTCGTGAAGTTAGCCATGTCGACAACTTACGACCCATCAGTGCAGATTAAATAAACACATTTGGAAAACCATCAGCAAAAGCTGATAGAGAGCTTATTTCCAATAAGATCTCAATTAAATTGCCAAAATGAGCTTAGGACATTTTTGGGAAAGATTTCATACATTCGCAAAATTGGAATGTGTAAGGAAGTAAATGAAAGGGAAAGTGGACATACAACGTTGATACTTCAAACACTAATTGTATGCATTTTAGTATAGAAACGTGTAACTAAATGTTATTATTATACCTTAGTTATCTTTTTCTATAACAAATGATCATTGAACATTTCTACTATTTTTCCATTTTCAAAGAATTGACTATTTTCCCTCATTAGCATAAACTATTTGCCCTCATTAGCATATCTTTTGTCTGGTGTTTCTTTCGGTATAATAAAACACTTTCTGACTGAATATTCGCGGAATAGTAAGTTTATTGTTCCCTCGGATACAACTATTGCCCTCGACTACCCAACGGGCAATAGTTGTACCTCGGGGACTATACACTTACTATTACAAGTTTCCCACTGGGACCTTGAAGGGTAAGATGTGTGGTCAGATTATTAACATCACTTGATTGGAGTTTGTTGATGTGAACAGTCACATTGTATCATGGGATCCTTCTTAATCTTAAAAAGTGTTAAGTTAACAAGTGTTATAATGTATGGAATTTATTAAAATATGTTTGGAAAAAAATTGAAGACTTTTTAAGCAAATAAAATATACAGTGGTGAGAAGCTTAAAGAGAACAGCAAGACATGGGTGAGATCTTTCATTTATTATGCATGTTTTTGTGGTTAGAATTGTCTGAAGATGGATGAAATCTATACACACAAAATATTAAAGATTGTTGCAAGTCCAAGTTGGTCTCAAGCTTGGTTTGAATAAATGGGTGCATTTAAAAACAATGCTTATATGGCGATGGAAAGTGTGTTTTAAATACACGTGAAACCTTTAATATAGTGGTTTTGAATCTTCTTGAAACAACAATAACATTTCTAATGGCATTCAAAGTTAAGTGCAAAAAAGAAAAAAAATGAAAATCTGCGAAAATGGAAATTTGTGAGTGTATTTGGAAAAAAGTAATGTTCTGGTTAAAAATTTTTTAAACTTAAAAGTAGCGCCGGGGCTAGATTTAAGTGAAATAAAAATAATGTAGTCAGTTGGTAATATCAAGGACGTATAGGTCCATGGTAATATGTATGTGGCCAGTCATAAATTTTCCGAGGTAATATGGATAAAATGGACATTTGAAAGGTTGAATATGCTATTATGGACAATTTAGAGGAAAGAAATTTAAGAATTGGTAGGCAAGTATTTTGAAATGCATGAAATAAAGTTGTCGAAACATACAATTTGTAATGCGAAATAACCAAGAATGGACATGCACAAAAATGGAATAAATTGATGTTGTACAAGTTAATTTAACCAAATTTAATTAGTATAATATCTCAGGTACGTTTATATGACAATATGTATAAAAGATTGTGAAATGAACAAAAATTAAGTGATAGGAAAATGAATTTCATTTCATGAAAAATGTGACTGCAAATTTTAAAAACTATTTTATATGCCTTATACACTGTCGGGTGTGTAAAAAAGAGACACTTAGCCTGAGCAAATGAATATTTAAATGAATGTGACTATCAAGAAAATGTTTATTACTGGAAAATGTTTTGTTTATCATTTAATTGTATTGTAAATTTAATCCAAAATGAAACGTAGTTCAAAGTTGATGTGTACAGTACGGAAAAAAGATAAAAAAAAAACACTCTGTTCAAGTTGCATGGAAAAATAAGAAAGTTGTATTTTCAAGCAGTATTTTGTTTGTAAATTACGTGGATGTACGAAATGGACGTGTAGTTACGGTCTGAAGTGAGCATGAGTAAGAAAATGAATTTTGATATGAACACATTTTACGTTACATACTCCAGGAGAAAATAAGAGTTTTGGAATTTATTTTGTATGTTTTCAAATCTATGTAATGGTAAATGGTCCGATATGGACGCGTAACTAAACGGTGGTCAAAAATTGGTGAAAAAAAATGTAAAATTCTAATATGTACGAAGCGTACTTGACATGTTACAAATGGTAACATTTTGTAATATATGTTACGGGAATGTTATGAAATGGACATGTAATTACAAATATGGTTAAAGATGTGGATGTGAAAAAGCTGAAATTGTGAAATTTTAATAAGTACAAATGATATACATTACATATATGAGAAGAGCTTGTAGGTCTATTCAATCTATGTCAACCTGGAAGGAAATGGTAAGAATTGGATGTGTATTTAATGAAAAAAGCTGAAATTTTTTGTTCAAATTGCACAAATTGACAATTTTTATTGCACTAACTGTACGTTATATATATGTTAAACAGAGAAAATTTAGGATATTGTCTAGTGCATCTTTTCAAAAGAAAGGGTTCGAAATAAACGTGTGATTAAAAAATGTGCGCCAAAATTGGCATAGAAAAGCTGAAATTATCGAATTTTAATTGGTACAAATGGCACGTAATAAATACTAGAATAGGGAAAATTTAGAAAATAATTAGTTCATCTTTTCGATAGAAATTGTCCGAAATGGACGTGTGATTTAAAATATGATAAAATTGACCTGTGAAAGCTGAGATTTTCATTATAATTTTCCTAAAATGTACGCGATATATTAAAAAAGGAAATTGTTGAATTATTACTTTTCTTGAAATTTCTGTAGTAATGGTCCGAAATGGACGTGTAATTAAAAGATGTGGTCAATAATGGACGTAAAAAAACTGAGATTATAAAATTTTAATTTGTACACAATGGATGCTATACTAGACCAAGACAATTTTAAAAAAGTGCAGTTTTAGAAATTGTCTGACATGGACGTGAGGGAAAAAAATGTCCAAATGGTCGTGAGAACCGAGATTCAATTATAATTTTTACAAATTGTGCGTGATATCTTAGAAAAAGAAGATTTGAACATAATTAGTGAATCTTTTCTTTAGAAATAGTCTGTATTGGACTTGTAATGTACAAGATGGTCCAAAATGGACGTGTGAAAGCTGAAATTATCAAATTATAATTTTGTACAAATTGTACGTGATATATTGATAAAAAAAAGAAATTTTGGGAAATAATTAGTTTTATTTAAATTTCTATAGACTTGCTCTGAAATAGACAAGTGATTGACACATGTGGTCCAAATGGATGTGAAAAGCTGAGATTAAAAAAAAAAGTTTAAATTTGTACAAATTGTACGTGATATGTTAGAAAAAGAAGATTTTGAGCATAATTAGTACATCTTTTCTTTAGAAATAGTCCGTATTGGACGTGTAATGTATAAGATGGTCCAAAATGGACGTGTGAAAGCTGAAATTATCAAATTATAATTTTGTACAAATTGTACGTGATGTATTAGAAAAAAAGGTAAATAATTAGTTTTCTCAGAGACATATAATTATGTCTCTGGTTTTCTTTAAATTTCTATAGAAATGCTCTGAAATGGACAAGTGATTGACACATGTGTTCCAAAGCTGAGATTAAAGGAAAAATTAAAAGTTTAAATTTGTACAAATTGTACGTGATATATTAGATAAAGAAAGGTTAAAAAAAATCAATTATGATCCAACATAGACATGAGAAAACTGAGATAATAAAATTATAATTTG
Organism: Modiolus philippinarum; assembly: GCA_002080025.1. NCBI lineage: Eukaryota > Metazoa > Mollusca > Bivalvia > Mytilida > Modiolidae > Modiolus > Modiolus philippinarum. The sequence continues at coordinate 19,129 of MJUU01005170.1, forward strand.
TATAAATTGTAGTGATATATAAGAAAAAGAACAGTTTGTTAAATATTAATTGCGTATTTGTAATAGAATTGGTCCGAAATGGACGTGGGAAAAAATGTGGTCCAAAATGCATGTGAGGAGGCTGAAAGTACGAACTTTTAATTTGAAGAAATTATACAAAATGTACTTGATACATTACAAAGCAAGTTTTTCATAAAATAATTAGTGCATCTCTTCAATAGAAATGGTTCCAATTGGCGTGTGATAATAAAGGTAGTCCAAAATGGACGTGAAAAAGTTTAATTTATACTAATTGTACATGACATATAACAAATAGGATCTGTAGAGAAATAATATATATAGTATGTCTTATGGAAAAAGTCCAAAATTAGCGTTTTATTAAGATGTGGTCCAAAATGGACACGAGAAAGGTGAAATTATCAATTGTATGTGATATATTAAGAAAAAGAAAATTGGGGAAAATCCTTAAATTCCAATACAAATGCTTAGAAATTGACAAGGTTGAATAATGCGGTTTAAAAAAGGATATAGGAAGCTGAAATTATTATGTTTTAACTTGTACAAATTGTACGTGACATGTTGCATAGGGTTTTTCGGAAATGATTTGTATGTCTTATGGAATAACAAAATACTGAAGTTACTATTAAGTTAGTTTCTGCATATGTAAATGGTCCCAAATGGTCGTGAAATTAAAAATGTGGTTCAAAACGGATGTGAAACAGCGAAATTGTCAAATTTTAATCTGTACAAATTTTTGTAAATGTCATAATTTTCTATGCCTTTTCAACAGATATGACGGAAATGGTCAGTAATGATGTGTATAAGAGATCTGATATTAAAAATTTAGATTTGTACAAATAGTTGCACATGACATATTAGACAGAGGAGCTTTCAGAAAATATTTAGAATGCATTTACAATATATGTGATGGAAAAGGTCAAAAATGGATGCAGAATTAAAGATGTGGTCCAAAAATCGGTGCGACAAAGCTGAAATTAGCAGATTTAAATCAGAGATGTGGACCAAAGGGATTGTGACAAAGTTGAAATTATCAGATTTTAATTTTTACAAATTGTGTGACAAAGCTGAAAAAAATCAGATTTGAATTTTAATTAGAGATGTGGCCCAAATTGCGTGTGACAGAGCTGAAGTTATCAGTTTTAATATGTTCAATTGTCGTACGTGACATAAATAAAAAGGAATTTGTTGAAAACCGTTTGTGCATCTCTCCAATATTTTTGATGGCAATGGTTCAAAATATACGCAAAAAGGATGAAATAATTAAATTCAAAGAGTTTTTTTTTTTAATTGTATTGGACAGTTCAGAGAGGAGAATTTCGGTATTTTGTTTTCTGAAAATATTTAATGTAGAGGTAAAACACATATGTGTGATAGAATAATTGTGCCACTGTCAAGTGTAGAATGTGAAATGATAAAATTGAAATTGTACAAAATGTACAGGAAAATAGAAAACGTTTCCTTGCAGGGCTTCCATCTGTACTACCCATTAAACTGTACGTTCAAAAATGGTTGTTAAACATGAATATAAAGGAAGGAAAGACTTATCATATTTTTGTATGTCTTTGTAAAAGAATTGGAGATGTGAATAAATAATTTGGAATGAGGGCGAAAGAGCGGAAATAACAAACTCTTATTTGACGTTCAGAATGTATTAATTTAATTAATTGATTTTTATTTAAACTATAAAAGGGGACTTTCAGAAATATTTTTGCATGTTTCAATTTCGTGTGAATGGAAGTGTTTTGGAAGGAATGTGTACTCTAAAAAATTTACTGAGTAGAAAGGAATTTGCAATATTTATATCACGGTATTTTTTAAATGGTCCAATTGTAAAATTAAAGCAAATTGTATGAAATCTATACATAATGTGTAAAAGGTTAAAGGCGAAGTCAGTGATTATTTAATCGAAATGATCAGAATGATTGCAGATGGGAAACAAGAGAAGATTATCAATTGGTGGGAATGTGGTTTTCAAGAAATCATTTGTTTATTTGTTTACGCTGGACAGACCATATGACATTTAGTTAACAGAAATTTATCTAAAAAGTTGCAGATGTTATGATCAAAGGATTAGATAGCTAGTGGTCAAACCTTCAATTTCACATGGGAAAAGTAATACTGACCATGTGTGTCTAAATCAATCATCATTAGTTGATAAGTCATGCACACAATCTTGTGTTAGGCATGTTTGAACAAGATAAAGCTTCATCAGTTTTGTTTGTATTAAAAAATAATAATAATAAAAACCAAGCCTGTATTTTAAATAGGTTGTTTATTTCGTGTAAAGCTTTAACATCTGCAAGTAAAATGTGCCACATGAACATGGCAAGTAGTCGTAAAGTTTTCAAAACGTTTTTGGTAGATTAACAAAACCAGTATGCAGTATTTGGCTCCATTACATTAAAAATAAGTAAATTTAAAGTTGGTGCACCAGTATTCTGAAAATTTGGTTAGAATTCACTTGCATAATAAAAAAAATAAAAATAAAAATAAAAAAATAAAATTTTATCTCATAGTGTTGATTCTGCACACCGCAGGCGACACGGGTATATATTGAAGTTTTACATAACTAGAATAACTTTCTCTATAGCTAAAACGAGTAAAGTTATTTTAAATGGAACAATTTTTTTTTTATTTTATTTAAGTTTAAATTTATAGATATATGAACTGAGTGAGAATACTGAAAAAATTGTGTTTGTTAATTTATGTAGTGTTGTGGAGAAAGTGATAAAAAAAAAATAAATATGTACAAGTAAAGTTAATCGCCATAGAAAAGGCGTAATCATATGAATATTTCCATGCATCAAAATGGGCTGTTATGAACCTTAATTAAGATATGTATCGGGTTTGATATTTTTATGGATCTGGTTAATGCTGGTGAAACAATATCGATGGGATATGAAATCAAAGAAAAGTGAGGTGCTCAGTGTTAAGCGCAATGGAAAGAAAAGGGAAATGCCATTAAAGTATATATTTATCTATATAATATTCATTTCATGGCATGATTGAAAAATGTATTTCTATTTCACATGAGTTATTGCAGCATTTTTGAAATTGACGGATGGCTTGTTTTGTATATATGTATATATGTACATGTATTTTGGAACATATGTAAAAAAAAAACAGCAAAAAACAAAACAAAAAAAAAAATAGACAAGAGTTTGATAATCTTCCAAGCTGTAAGAGGAGGCATGGTTATATAATTGACAGGCTAGTTGTTTAATTATAAGAAATAGGTAGAGTCCAGTACATGTCAAATAAAACGCCTGGATGCTACATTATATTATCAGCATGATAAATTTCAACAAACAGAATCGGTAGGTGGTAATGTTATTGAAACCCTTTATGGAAGGAGTTTGTGTTCACAAACACCTTTGTGGCAAGAAGAATCAATATATCAGAAATGGTCTGCTTCATTTAGCAAATTTGCCATTATGGACATTGTTTTTGAAACTATACTGGGCTCAACGTGTGTGAAGATTATGCAATATTTGGGTGAATGTAAAACATTTAAGAAAATAGTTCTTATTAATATTAACATGTCCAGATCAATAGATAGAGGTAGTCACCTTAGAAAAATATATATATATATATTTGCATGCCCCATTTCATCTTGTGAGAGTGAACGAGCTTCTTTTGGAACAAGCTTTTGGCATTGTGTATACTTTCAACATGTTTTTGGTATTAGATACATTATGCGATATATCCCTTGTCAGCACAGAATATGCAAGAGTTGCAAAGTAGTTGAAGATGGGTGTCATTTTCTGTTGAATTGTAAAGTAAATGAATAATACCGATTAGATGTACTAGAAAAATCTAATTTTTTTTTTCTTCTTCTAAATATCCACCATTCGAAAAAGTGAATTTCCTTCTCGATCTAAATTCAACCCTTTTATCAGTGATTTGTACCTTTTTAGAAAAGAATCCTTAGCGGTCTAGGAGTCTTCTTTTGACATAAAGACTTGTACTATTATTGTTGTATGCATGTGTATGTATTTTGTATTACTGTATGTTTTGCTTGACCATGAAGGGTGTAATTTGCAAATAAAGAATTACATTGTTATATAAGTATTCTTTGGTGCATAAAATACCAGCGGGTTTTTTATTTGTAAGTATTGGATAAAGAAAGATATAGAGAGTTACGGAGGGACAATTTTCTAATCGGATGACTTTGTCAATATCCATTTAGAGGCTGAAAGACAGATTATTTCATTGAATGATGAGGCGAACATTGGGTTTGTCTTTTCCATATCTTACATATGAAAGGGACCATGGTGAACTTGTAATATTGTACTATTACAAGTTCCCCACTGGGACCTTGAAGGGTAAGATGAGTGGTCATCTTATTAACATCACTTGATTGGAGTTTGTGGAGGCATAACAGGCCAGTCATGGTATCCTTATGATACGTTGATTTTCCTTCTGACTAAATGCGTTAAAAAAAACAAAAACAAAAAAAGAAAAAAAGAAACAAAAAAAGAAATAAAAAAAAACCAAAAAAAAAAACCGAAAATTAAGTTATGCAAACGAAAACGACAGTTTTAAACGGTTAGAGGTCTCTAATGGATGCTGGAACCTTGTTGCCATCTTAAGAAGGGGAAAAATGTAACAAACAATATTATGCCCAAAATAAATAATGAAGTACCTAAGCTAATACGGGTTAAGTCTCTAGAGCTTTAGAAAAGATGTGTCAATAAAGGCTATGGTAACTTACTTTAGTTTATTGTCGGTACCATTTTCTGTAATTGTACTAATTCTAGGTGTTTGATGTATCATACCCTCGTGGGACCCTAATTTGGTAAATCAACTATTCTGATTCTGATTCTGATTTGTATTACTGTCCATCCGGGATATATCACTCAGGATGAATACAAGTAGTAAAAACATTTTTTTCATAAATAAATTTGACCACTAATGTTCCTGTGAATTGCAACTGTTTCTACAGGTTGGTGTGGCATATAGAGAAAAAAGTAGGAGAAGGCTAGATTAGGTTTTTAGGCTTTAAGTTAGAATAAGCAAAGTAATGCAAGTTCAAGTATACATTTTCCTTTTTTAGTTTGATTCGCAATGGACGCACCGGTTAAATACGCAAAATTATGACTTTTGTCTAAATTGCGAAAGATCATGTTGATTACACCTGATACATTTTTTTTTTTTTTTGCAAATCAGTGATTCCCGATTGGCAGTTTGAAAAGTGTGAAATTAAACCTGTGTCATTTACACAGTCATTTATCCCAGTTTCGGTATTTTGGTAAACACATAAACGTGCAAAAAGCTAACTTATGGCATATATATAACAAGAGTAATACAGAGCTCAGTTTATGTAAATGATCCATTTGGATGCATAAGCAAAGAAAAAAAACCAAAAAACAAAAAGCAAATTGTCATGGAAAAAAGAATGATAGTCGTATATTGACAAAGCGTTTTGTAATGTATATGAAAAAAAGAATAGAAGATGACAGCAATTTCATTTTTAATAGTCCTCAAGTTGAATTGTTTTCATCACGTATAAATATTACCAACATGAAAAAGAAAGTACTAGTCGTCGGCTACTAGATTTGATTAACAGTTTAAAACATTGGGCATTTATAAATAATAGAAAATCGTGTATTATATGCAATATTGCATAAATGGAACGAGCTGAGATTGATGACACCATCTATATTAAATAAGTTTGAAACCTTTATACATATGCTCATTGTGCAAAATTTTATGAACACCGTGATTTGTTGTTATTTCTGGTAAGTTATATCTAGGTAATGAATAATGAGACAAAATTTCTATTACTTATATGTATCACGAAAATTTCCGAGTTAGAAAATTTAAAGAGCATCAAATGTAATGGATGAATCTTCGGCAAGATCTAAACCAAGGTGGCAGTTTTGTAATGGAAATAGTTCAGCCCTGGAACAACCAGTGGTATACACGATCGTTGTATTGGAAGTGCTTAATAAGCATTCAGGACGTTGGAAAAAAGATCAGAAATGTACTGCAATGACCATATGATGTATAAAGTTGCTGCAATATAACCACATTTTAATATAAGTATTACGACACAGAAGTGATGCTGCAACATAGGTTATCATGTATGTTTTGTACTTTGATTTTGTAGACGTTTTCTTTATCATGTTTAAATTTATGTTGAATTTAGTCAGCTGCGTCATAAAGACAAATATTTGTATATATAGAAGTAATAAGGTAGAAGTCGAGTAATTCCACACCGTCATACGTCTACATCAAGGATGAATGTCCGATATTGTCGCTGTAAATTGTATCCTTGAAAAGTCTTACCGCTTCATTTTAATGCATCAAATAGCTTTCTTTGCAGTAGGCTGCAATATGACCTGTACGAATTACAAAAAGCATGGTACGCATGGCAAGTCTTAAATTTTCAAGGTAGAGCAAGTAATATTAGAGCCAGCTAGCTTCGTTTGCTTAAGTTTCTAAAAAATTTCGAGTCTGCAAAACATTGAAAAAAATGGAAACATAAGAAGCGGTATTTTATTTGCTTAAAAAGTGCCACCAATGGTTAACATGGTTAATGAATGGTATTATAAATTACCTACTATTTCTGTTTTGACCAGGCTACATTAGTACTGAGATTAGCATTGGTGTGTTCACCTTGGTTTTTTCATTTATTACGAACCTTTAGGTTTGTCTTTTCCATATCTTACATATGAAAGGGACCATGGTGAACTTGTAATATTGTACTATTCCACTCATACCCAGATAATAAGCATAAATTAATGGTTGAAAACTAATTTACATAACAGGGACAAAAATGGTGATGATCATCATGGACGTCATAATAGAGAAAATATATTTGTTTTTGCCATACTTAGTAAAGGACCGTAAAATGAATGATGTAATATCGTTGTCTTAGGTAATTAACGTAGTAACATGTACTAAATGGGATAATTTACTAAATATGGCTCATTTTCATTCTTCCTAGAAAAACTTTTAAATGAGAAATGCGCTTGTTAGCTTGACTTTATTATACACGCTTGAATAATAAGATGGAAATAGACATTGAGCAGGATGTATAAGGCTATGTACACTTAGGGAAAACCCGAATTAGCCATGGTATAACTGTATACAAACATTAGCAAACAAATGTTAACAAAGGGCAGATACCCAGGGAAATTCCTAGAATTAAAACTCCAAAAACATTGTGATATAGAGGCCCCATAAAGGAAGACAACAAACTGTCAATGCAGATATTATAGACTTGTAGCACTTCTAAATAAAAGATAATACTGAAGCTAGTTGATAAAATCATTGAGTATGATCAGCATGGATACATCTCCAAACGATAAATCTTCGCCATAGAATACGTGGTAGTTATCATTTAAAAATATATCGTGACTCCTAACTCTCTGTAACACTGGTTTCCCATTAGACCCATTTAAAAGATACTGTGAAAGTACTATTGTTCGTGGGGTTCCAATTTTCGTGGATTTCGTGGTTGACTTAAACCACGAAATTTGATACCAAATGAATACAAATCTCCCGTTAATTTGTACTGTGGAAAGCCTCAAACCACGAACCAACGAACTAATGACCCCACGAACTAGTGACTTGTCTGCAATCCACGAAAATTTGCATTCACGAATAAAAGTACTTTCACAGTATTTTAAATGTGATATGTACACTTTTTTCTACAGATGGTTTAAAGGGTCTTATTTAGATGTATTTTGCAACCAAGATATTTTTCCGCAAACTTCCATTTTGAAGTATTAAGGTCATAACTGGCGGTTGAAAAGGGGGTTTCCTTTCTAACTCAAAATGTAAAATTATAGTAACGAGCGTACATACTTTGGCGACCATAAAATGATATTAAAGGTTAAATAATACATAACGGTTGGATATCTTGTCCGCTCTGGATCCATCGGGGATCCAACAAGGATGCTCTGCTATATAGATAATTTTTTTTATAACTGCAGTTAAAATTGTGGCATAAGACAGGACATTGGTATCAAAATAATTCAAATTAGATTTAGAGGTAAAACACAAAGTGTGATATTGAGTCAACTGGAAGATAATACAACAGGAAAGTTAGAAAAGTTCTTAAGGTTGATCGGACGTCTCAATATGTGCATCCATCTTGTACATCAAATGATAACAGGATTTACCATTTAAATGTTGTAAAAATAAATTTGAATGAGATACTGATATTAAATAAGTTTTTTAAAAAACGCCATATGCGTCGAGTGTGCAAAATACGTCACTAGGTGAAGAACTGTTCTTTTATTAAAGGGAGATAATCATGTAGAAATAATAAGGGAAAATTAACATTTTCAGGATTTTTTTTTCATAAATATGATCGATGATCCTATTTTTTATCTAATATTTCTTAAACGATTTGTTGTACACACTTTATACTCTATTCGTTAAAATCTATCGTCATCATCATCAAACTGTATTTCCTTTTATCAGATATCAATTACATATATACATAATAGAATTTTATTAAATATACACAATAAAGTTCATTTACTTATTAGAGGAATATCATAGTTTTAAAATCAGGAGAGAACAACTTTAATAATTACGAAAGGAAATGGGCTGTAATGGTTTTCAAGAGACAGTATGATAATTGTAAGAATATGTTTGTGTGCAATCACTAAACTTATCTGGAGGAAGAGGTAGTATGAGTTCCTCTCCTTCTAATGTATCTAAATAAATGAACAGGTCAATGCCAATGTCGTTTGAAATATTTTCCCATAATTGATTTCGCATTGGTACTGTTACAGTCTATTACACTGTGATAAATACTATCTTTAAACTGTTTATATTCAGATTGGGATGGACAGGTAAGTATTTTATTGACATAAATCAGTAGCTGTTTTTGGTTAAGTCCACACCGTACCAGGCATATTATATGCCAGGGAAACATCTACAAATTGTTCGAAGACAGAGTCATTATATAAACTACATGTTGTATTTCTGATTCCGTATATTTCAAACTTATGAAGCGTTCACTATTGCTTTCCAAATAGTCTTCGACGGGAAGAAATAGTACGACACATAATCATTGAATATCTCACATAGGTCATATTTTACAAATATTTTGTAAACCAAGTTTATTGTCAGGGTTATAAACAAAGGGTGCAAACAAAGGAATATAGTCTTTTCAGAAATACCTGTTAAACAACATAGAATAGGATTTATCGGAATTTAGTATGATTTTCCTTTGGGCATTCCCTAACTTTTGTCCCCTACTTTTCACATACATTTTGCACACCGACTAAACTTTCGCACATATCGGGACGGGTTGCCTTACGAAAGTTCTCTATAAGTTTTATAGCATATTGTCGGAATCTGTTTTATATTTGTAATGTCCAACTGTCGGATGTTAGTCTTAAGTTTCGCAACCATATAGTGTTGAAGGAATTACCACTTTATTGTAAAGATTTATGTTAGTGGAACGAAATCCGCCTGTCGCCCTCCAATACCAGTGATATTTTGCAGTGAATTGCGATCCTTCTAACAGGCCTTTTCAATTTCAATAGTATTTTGCAAATTGTTAGATATCTGTATTCCTAGGTGGCAGTAGTTTTCAGCAACTTCGATAACATTATCGCCTATTTTCTATACTAACTCTTTGGGAACTTTTTTGTCACCAAACACGAGAACGGAACACTTTGTTGCATTAAATAAGAATTTTCATTTCGCAGAATATTCCTTACAACAGTTTAACATACTTTGTAAATTCAGTGGTTATCGTCTACTAAGGTCGGTGATCCAGAATAGGCCATACTAATCGTTGCACAAGCATTTAGTTTTCAAGTAGTTCCTAAAGCTCATGAATAGTTGGTACAAAAAGGTTGAAAGGACTTTTCCTTCTATAACACCTCGATAGACAGGGAATTCAGAAGAACGATGTCCACAATAAACGACAGATCCATAAATATTCGGATATGCGTTATAAATTGTTCTTTAAATTTTACCACATATTCCAAAGTTATCAAGTTTGTTCATCAAGCCAGAATGCCATACGCTGTCAAACGCTTTTTATATGTCCAAGAACGCAAAATATACTTTCCACCATTTTCTAAGTTCGAATGAATAGTCTCATGGAAGTGCACTCTTATTTCCTCGGTAGACATGATGTTTTTCATTCGGGAAAGGAATCGAGGAAATGTTTTTCCATTATAGCGGATATTTTCAGATCTAATTCCGTCTATTTCTAGATTTTTTTCAAGATTTAGTGTTCTTATATCTTTTTCAATTTCGTCACATGTGAAGTCTTTGTTCATGAAGGAGTTGTTGAAAAGTTCAGGAAAACTATAAGGTTTCTAACTAAGAATGCCAGCAGATTTAGTAACAGAACATAAATATTCAGCAAATTTGGCGACAATGCTTTCTAGGGATCGAGCATTTTTATGCGTTCTTCCCATGATGGACGTATTATGGTATACCGATGTCCGATTGTCCGTCCATCCGTCTGTCGATCCGTTACATATGTCGCACTCTAACCTGACAACCATTTGTTCGATTCTCTTCAAACTTTGTAGAGATATGAATTAAGAAGGCCTCACGATCTGTTTACTTTTTCATGAACTTTCGATTTTTCTTGCAAGAGTTATGGGACTTTATTAGTCAATTTCAAGGCAATTTTTTACATGTTGCGCTCTTTCTTGACAACCCTTTGGCCAATTCACTTCACCACTGTTGGTGGACTGTTAGTCCCCGAGGGTATTCACCAGCCCAGTAGTCAGTACTTCGGTGCTGACCCGAAAGCCGATTATATTTGTAAAGCTCTGTCCTTGGCTGATTTTGGCTTTACATTTAGATCATATTGGTTATTTGTTCTCTATCAGTTTTTAAACATCTTTGAGTTTCTGGTCTTCCAAACGTTTAGATTTTATCTGCACTGAAGAGACATAAGTTGTCGAAATGCGCATATGCAGAAAATAAATTCACAGTAACTTCGGTATTTAGTTATTCAAACCTTTTAGAGGTATTGGGTATGATGGCCTCATGATATGTATTCTTTTCGTGAAAATTGCAAGAGTAATAGGACTTTTTTGTCAAATTTAAGGCATTTTTTTTTTCATGTCACATTCTAACTGATAAATACTTTAATCAGCTCACTTAAAACTTTGCAGATTGATTTCTTTAGAGATATCAAGCTTAATTAGGCATTTATAGGTGCTTCTGAATTGAGAACCCCTTACCTGAATAGGTAACGACGGGCATATCATGCGACTCGGTGCAGCTGTTTATTATCATTGTAGATAAGTTCAGCGCAATTATTCAGAGTTCATGATTTTGTAAGACAGGACAACTTTCAAAGTTTCTTATATCACAGTCAACTGCTTCTTCTAGTTCACGGTGAATTTTCTCTTGATATGCATTGAAAGCTTTCATTTGAATGATTTTAAATTCCGTTTAGCTTAACATAAATGTTTTATGTTACGTGCTGTGTTATTTTCAATCCAAATCTTCTCTTTTGATAAAGCTATTTTATGAGAAATTCTAACCTCTTTAGCCGGGGTGGTTTTGAATATGACTTGAACTTTTGGAACACAACTTTCTTCCGCATAATGCAAGATACTACACAGAATCTCCACGTATTTTTCTAAATCTGCAAGATTTGAGAATGTTATGTTAAGCATGTGTTCATTTAATAATAAGTCAAAAATAAGCTGGTAAACATGAAATTTTCGAGGGTCGATTTATTCCAAGCAGTTTTTTTAATGTGTCTTGTGATTGTACGATTTTCAATATAATTTGGTTCTTTAGGCATTGTGGTGTAATGCCGGACATGTGTCTGCATTAGATAAAACAAAACAGTCTGTAACATACTTAATTGATTTTTCTTAAAAATTTGAAATACATTTATTTATCGTTTTATATTTAGTAATCCGAACTACCTTTACGGGATTTAGATTATTGGTTCCCTATTGTTTTTAAATTAAACAGAAGTAAAACTGGATGAATTGTTGCGGCTACCAAAGCATTGTGAAAAAAGGTAGTATATTACAAACAAACTGAAAAAAAATGCTTTGGAATATACATTTTGTAAGTGTTAAATGAGGGTTATAAAATAATCCTCAACAGGATTGTAAAGAACCGTAGAGAAAGCAGGTTCAAAACCTGCCGAATAAATGTCAACTGCAATTTCCTAACTGTGCACAGGCATTTCAAAAGAAATGGCGGCCTAAGGGAGTTTGAGTGTCAGATTTCAGAAACATTCGATATCCCCTGGTTTTATCCATTTTAACAAGGTTAATTTCTTTGCACAATGATCATATTTTTTGGTCATAGGTCACTTTAAAATGCACAATGTATAAAATTTTATAAACTTCAAATTATATTTTCATATATTTGAAGGCATATAAACAACTGATGGAAATTGAAGGAAAAATCTAGAGAGAGCTGTTTCTCGCCACAATTTTGACGTCTTATATCTCAAAAATTCTCACATGCATTTTCGAAATTTTTGATCATATTGTTTTATTGGCAAAGTTCTTTAAAACAAAAGGTCAGCATTTGAATTCTAATTACTAATTGTATGGCTCACAAACCTCCCCTTCCATTGCGGTTGTTTATTAGATAATTGTGCCACAACGTTTACATAAAGGCGAGAATTCGTCATCAAAAATTTATATTTAAATGCCCAATCTGTAATCTCGTGCTAAGGCAAAGAACTCACATAAAAGGAAGACTCAAAACAAAATTCATTTATATTTTTATAGATTCAAATATCCATTCGTAATTTTATAATCAAGGTTTCTATTGTGTAGCAAAAAAGTGGGCTGTAAATAATTCTAGTTTTATTAAATTCTCATTAAAACAATTATAACTTCAAAAGATACAAATATTACGCAACTTTATAATTTTGTAAAAAAAAATTCATAATGGATCATTTTAATGTATCTGAAAGCTCTAACTGCGTTAAAGCATTATTAATCCCAGCACATTGAATCAGTAATTTGTATGAATTTCACTCTCGATCAAGTGCGAATCGATGGGATTATTATTATCAGAGTCTAAACAATAGATGCGATTCTGATAAAGGAATTAATACTGTCATAAAATCAATAATGTTTACGACAGTAATAATGACTTTTTCAACAATCGCACATATCGCAATGACTATCATAATGATCTCGTCGATTCGCACTTGGTCGATAGTGAATTTGGTATAGCTTATCGATCCAGACACATTTGTCGATATATCTGTAATTTATAAGAATATGGTATTAGCTTTATCGATCCAGACACATTTGTCGATATATCTGTAATAAATAAGAGTATGGTATAGCTTTATCGACCTGATACTGTCAATTATTTGTAGGTGAATCGATCCGGACACAGTATAGTCGGTCTATCGGTAATTTTTGTGGATATGGTGTAGCTTTATCGATCTGAATGCATTAATTTTATTATTCAATAGTTATAGGCTAATCGATCTGGGCACATAAAGTAAGTCTATCGAAATTTTTTGTAATTTTTAGAAGAGCTTTATCGATCCAGATAATAAGTAATCTTTAGGAATTAAGAATTATTTTCGATTATGACGCCGAAATTCTGTGGGTTCAAGACCTGCAGAACTCATAACTCTGGATTTACTTCTTCAAACACGTGTACATCATAACAGAATTTACTATTATTATGCAACATCGGAATTTTGTATTTTGAAATCAGTAGGTCGATGCCACAGCTGGTGGACAAATATCTCCAAAGGTATTCTCCAGCCTAGTAGTCAGACTTGCCTGATATGAACAATTCACCTTGCGTTGTATAGGAATTTACTCAAGTTTCTTATCAAAATTCTAACCCCTTAAAATTAATGACGCTTCATTCGTGTATTGCACTCGGTACTGACGATGGCCTCCTTTTTTTGGTAATGAGTACTTTCTTCTGACTAATTTTTGATTACGGCTTTGTCTCTCCTGCAATGTGGAGTCCCTAAAAATCCCCGTGAGAAAGATATATGCTCTTTATACATTTTAGTTATAGTTGCTTGTTCTTGAGAGAATTTCTCATATAGCTGCACTATCAAACTTTCATATTTTGCCTTTTTTATTCTTTGTAATTTCAAAATTGTTATTGTGACCACCTGTTTATTGTGCCCACCTCTCATGATTTTATTAAGCCGAGTTTTCTTACTTCTGGCTCGGTAATGAGTGCCATGTGGTTGTTTGTGATCGTCTTCTTTTAGTCTTTTGTCGGGCAATCGATGACAGCGATTTTAAGAACACTTTGCCAGTTAAGTTTATGTTTTTTTTGTTGAAAATCCCGCATCCATGGATCAAAGAGAAAAAAACATGGGCGTAGCGTTGCTTGACATCCAGCAATTAATTCAGCTTATAGCGGTCTTAGGGATCGTCTTGAACTTGCTATGAGGTATGAGTAAAGCTCATTGCTGAAGACTCATGGTGACTTCAGGATGAAGAACAATATATAAAACCGTTGTTCCATTGCTTAATTTAAGCATGTATTTGTAGAGACTTTTTTTTTTTTTTTGCATTTACTTCATATCCCTTCTTTGTTAATTTACATATTATTAGAGTTTAATGTTGCTAGTAAGAGATTACTACTTGAAACACGTGTACAGCCAAACAAAATTTATTTTTTATTATGCAACATTGGTATTTTTTATTTTTATTTTACTTCTTTTCAATCTTAAATTTCTTGGTTTCGATTCACACAAGCTTTCCGACAGCGTGAGAAGCTCATAACTGTGAAACAGTCGTCAGTCTCGCCGTTAGTCAAAGTGTTCGTGTAAAGCTTTTATTTATAATGTTCCCTGGTCATATTTGGGTATTTCGGCAAATTTTATTAATCCTCTGATTTCATCCATCATCAGCGTTATATTTGCATGAACATTCTGACAAAATTTGATTTTGTCGCATTCTTTCGTAGATAAATATTTGCTAATTTTAAGCATGTAATAAATTCAGTAGAGATCAGTTTCCAGTCTGATATGAAAATTTCTTATGGTTTTTTACCCCAATTTAGTTTATAGTAACCAGCGACCACCAAATTTGTTGATTCGTGAAGAGGTGAATATCTGTTATTCCCGATGTTAAATAAATCTTATATTTACCATAATCTTTTTTTTTAATACATACACATTAATTTGGTTTATCGGTATTTCATAGATTTATTGATTCGGTGAATCAGTAACTTGTCTGAATACACATTGATCTCCAGAAAATAAAATGTATATTTTTTTTCATTTCATCAATGGACAAGAGGCTCTCAAGAGCCTGTATCGCTCACCTGGACCATGGCTGACATAGATAAAAGGCATTTCCAATAGGAAAAACAAAACATAAAATTTAGAAGAATACTTTTTTTTTCTAAAATTTCAGTATTCTTGTTTGGTTTCCATGGCTACCGAAAGATCCACCATCCATTACAACCCATAACAGAATACCATTCAAAAAAAATTGGGCAGCGGTTCCCCTTATAATCAAGGTAATACATATTGCTGAAATGAAAACATTCAGACCACAATTCAAATAAGAATTCAAAAATTTGGGCAGAGGTTCCCCATAAAAATTATAGGGCCAATGTAAAAACTATGTTCCAGATGTTGGCCATCTTGGATCAGGTACAGACCTGCCAGATACATTGTTTGGATGGGAACACCTAGGACCATTGTGGCTTAGTTTAGTTCTAATTGGACTAGTAGTTTCTGAGAATAGGATCTTTGAATGTATATTCCATAGGGTCCAATGTGGAAACTATGTTCCCGCTGGCGGCCATCTTGGATTAGGTACAGACCTGCTAGATACCTGTTTTTGGAAGGGACCATCTAAGGGCCATTGTGGCTAAGTTTGGTTATAATTGGACTGGTAGTTTCTGAGAGGAGAATCTTTGACTGTCTTTTCCATAGGGTCCAATGTTAACTATGTTCCCCGCTGGCGGCCATCTTGGATGAGGTATGGACCTGTCGGATACCTTTTTTGGAAGGAACCATCTAAGGCCCATTGTGGCTTAGTTAAGTTTGAATTGGACTAGTAGTTTCTGAGAAAAAGATCTTCGAATGTATTTTCCATAGGGTCCAATGTTAAAACTATGTTCCCCGCTGGTGGCCATCTTGGATGAGGTACGGACCTGCCGGATATCTTCTTTGAAGGGACCATCTAAGGACCATTGTGGCTTAGTTAAGTTTTAATTGGACAAGTTGTTTCTGAGAAGATCTTTGAATGTATTTTCCATAGGGTTCAGTGTTAAAACTATGTTCCCCGCTGGCGGCAATCTTGTCTTGGATGAGGTACCGACCTGCCGGATACCTTTTTTGGAAGGGACCATTGCGACTAAGTTTGGTTATAATTGGACTGGTAGTTTCTGAGAAGAAAACCTTTGAATGTCTTTACCATAGGGTCCAATGTTAAAACAATGGTACCCGCTGGCGGCCATCTTGGATTAGGTACGGACCTGTCGGATACCTTTTTTGGAAGGAACAATCTAAGAACCATTTAGACTAAGTTTGGTTATAATTGGACTTGAATTGACTGAGAAGAAGATCATTGAATGTCTTTTCCATAGGGTCCAATGTTAAAACTATGTTCCCCGCTGCGGCCATTTTGGATGAGGTACGGACCTGCTGGATACCTTTTTTATGAAGGGAACATCTAAGGACCATTGTGATTAAGTTTGGATATAATTGGACTGGTAGTTTCTATGAAGAAGATCTGTGAATGTCTTTACCATAGGGTCCAATGTTAAAACAATGGTACCCGCCGGCGGCCATCTTGGATTAGGTACGGACCTGTCGGATACCTTTTTTGGAAGGAACAATCTAAGGACCATTTAGACTAAGTTTGGTTATAATTGGACTTGAATTGACTGAGAAGAAGATCATTGAATGTCTTTTCCATAGGGTCCAATGTTAAAACTATGTTCCCCGCTGCGGCCATTTTGGATGAGGTACGGACCTGCTGGATACCTTTTTTATGAGGGAACATCTAAGGACCATTGTGATTAAGTTTGGATATAATTGGACTGGTAGTTTCTATGAAGAAGATCTGTGAATGTATTTTCCATAGGTCCAATGTTAAAACTATGTTCCCCGCTAGCGGCCATCTTGGATATGGTACGGACCTGCCGGATACCTTTTTATGAAGGGACCATCTAAGGACCATTGTGACTAAGTTTGGTTATAATTGGACCGGTAAGCTCTGAGAAGAAGATCTTTGAATGTCTTTTCCATAGGGTCCAATGATAAAACTATGTTCCCCGCTGGCGGCCATCCTGGATTAGGTACGGACATGCCGGATCGATTTTAAAAGGGGACCATCCAAGGACCATTGTGACCAAGTTTGCTTCCAATTGGCCCAGTGGTTTCAGTGGAGAAGATCTTTGAATTAAAAGTATACGAAGGACGGACGACGGGCGGACGGACGACGGACAACGGACGCCAAGTGATGGCAAAAGCTCAACTTGGCATAGCCAGGTGTACTAAAAACGATGTAGGAGTTCAAAGTTTTCGGCCTGTGGCTGCGCTTGCACATGCCACGGTAATTATTAGTTTTTGTGTAATCCACTCCAATTGCATCTCTATACCTAAAGACCTGAAATTTTGCAGGATGTTTCTGTATGTATATACAATATACAATAGTAATTTACTGTTTTTATCAAAATTCTATTGACGACTTAAAATACTTATAAAATGTTAAAGTGACCAGCGACCATCCCTAATTATTGATTCTCTACGACAGCTTATTCGTTCCAAGTTGAGATGAAAATCTAAAATTAAAACCGTTTACACAATTATAATTTCGTTTGTACGATTTTAAAATCTTACAAACGACTTTCTTTAAAATCGCTTAAATAAAAAAAAAAATCGTACAAACGATTTTAAATTTTAAATGATTTTAATTTAGAAACTTTTCTTCTGCTTGACACAAATAAGTTGTTGTAGAAAATCTGTAACATATTTCTTAAACATGAACATATTAACTCGTTCTAATTGATCTGAAAGGTTGTGGGTGGTTCTATAAATATTCGCATGTGTTCCTCCTTTTACAGTTATTTTCTTTTTTTCTGGATTTTACAGACAAATGACTTGGTCATTTATTTGCAGAGTACCAATTTTAAGTAACTTTTTTACCAAAAACGGCTGAAACTTTGCATACTGTTTTATATACATTTAACTTGTGCATGTTCTTTTTTTTTTTTGATTAACATTTTATATTTTCCGGAAGTTTCGGCTTGTTGAACTTCGTCGTCTGTAATCTTGTAATCTTGTGCCTTGTTCCTTCGGTATTCTACTGCCGTTGTTTTGTCAACAGAATTCCATAGAACAATATGATAATATTTGTTTGTAAGAAGATGAAGTAAACAGATAATTATTCTTCTTTATATAAGTGTGTTCGAAATAATTACTTTTGGTATGAAAATGTTTGCATTTTTGTTTCAGATTCAATTAAAATCATAAGGAAAATGAATATATAAAAATCGATAGTATTTATAAAGTCAGGTGGATAGATACACTTGAAAATTTAAACCCAACTGAAGGTTCATGTAACGGACCATCCAATCAGTCAGTTGTAGGTGGAAAACGGCACTAGAATATCGAAGGAAAAAAGCACAAGACTACATAAATCAAAGTCCAGAGACAAGGCAAAAGCAAGAACACCAGACGACGGAAGACCAAAGACACTTAACAGCCACAAACACTACAAATACAACACAAAAAACTAAAGCACTGACATTGTGAACTCTAAAAAACAGAGTGACTTGGACTATCCGGCAAACTACCGGCGAGCACTCCTTGACCCATCTTTCAAATTACGTATTGTCATTTCTCTCCTTTCAAGATTGTTGTCATGGAGTTAGTGGTCTACCTGTTTTGGGTTTTATTCGTATATTTATTATACTATAGGGAAACGGGACAGATGAAGGGGAGGTTTGGATATCCATAAACTAGTTTTACCTTACGCTGGCTTTTGCTAGTACCGGTACCAAGTCTGGCTGTCCCGAGTTCCTATCGTTGTTTACGTTTGTCTTTTGTCTTATTTGTGTTTTTTTTCTGTGTAGTTCCCTGGCAGATTATGACATGTGATTATAATTTTCAGCCATCGTAGATGTTTCCTGTTGTCCCTTTTTTTCATTTGACATCAGGTACTCCAGAATAAGCATGTCCTGCTCTGTCACACTGTCAGAGGGTTAATCCAGGGTAAAGTCAGAATCGGTAATGTCCAATTCGGGAAGACGTGAATATAGCTGAAAATGCCAGTTTTTATATGTGACACCGACATTTCAAAGTAACAACAGCTGAACATATCCCTGACTAATAGACGAGTTTTTTTTTGTTTTTTTTTTCCTCTCAAAATTACAGGATTGAATTGATGATATGAAATTAAATGCATTAAATGGTCATCAATTTTTAATGACTAATGTATAAAATGGTATGACGATCATATAAATGTTGAATTAGGGAACATCTCTTTGGTTAAAAAGTTTCGAGAAACTTTCAACAGTTGATTAAATAGCCTACTAAATGTACTGAAACTACAAAAAGTTCAACAGATTTGATTTTTTTGTTGTGATGTCCTCTATTCGGCAAATGACTCGGGTGTTACGTCCTCTTTAGCCAACTTAAATAAATTAAAACTCAAATTGACATTCGTATTCGTACTCTAGTGCATGGAGAAGATGCTCTAAGTTGTAAACTTGTATCGGTTTTTTTGTCTCATTTTTGACAATACTCTCGTGAGTTTTGGATTACAAAATTGCAGATTTCAATGCGTTGAATAATTCCTTATAGGTGCTCTACACTTACATGATGGTAAGAAAATACGCATTATTTATTTTTTACCTTAACATATCCCAAATAAAATCAGACCAATGTTAAGTGAGGTACGACGTGCATGTCGATTAATGATCAAGCAAAGGTTCAAAAGGTCAGAAGCTAGCTTACTTAAGCGTATAAATAGGTTAACACTTGACATACAAAACTAATCCAGAAGAAATAAGTAAGAAATTTTAGTCACTTAGAAAATCTTTCATGGTTTGAAAATGGTAGAACTGTATATCCTTTCTAAGTCTCGTGATTCCGAAAAAGAACAAAACGCATAATTATTGAACTCGCTTTTCTCTTCTCATATTAATTTAAGAAATAATTCATGGGCGCCGGTGGTTTGTTGGAGATTTACATATGGGTTGCCATTATTTTCGTTAATATTTTACCCAGAGCGTAGCGTAGCTTAGCGAGGGGTAAAATAAACGAAAATAATGGACACCCATATGTAAATCGACTACAAACCACCGGCGAACATGAATTATTTCGATTCTAATATGACATTTAATTATCTTCGCGGACCTATAGTGTACACGGCAAGGACAGCCATTGCATACGATTTACTGACGTTTTTGTGCACAAAACATATTATGACGTCATCTGTTTCAGCGTAAAAACTGTTGAGAAGTCGCTCATATGTTATTGGAGATTTTGGTCGTCATGGTTTCCATTGTTCCCATATTAGAATATATAATAATCATCTCCTCATTTAATTATGTACCCGCATCTCACTATTTTATAAAGCCAAGTTTCTTGCGATTGACTCGATGAGTGCCATATAGTTGTTTCTATGTTGTGATTGTCTTCTGTTAGCCTTTTTGTCAGGCAACGGATGACAGCATTTGTAAGAACACTTTGCCATTTATTGTTATGTTTGTTGTCCATCCTGCATCCATGACCGAAAGTAAAAACAACATGAATGTAGCGTTGTCAGACATCCATCAATGAATTCCGCTCAAACCAGTGCTAGGGGACGTTTTGAACTTAATATGAGGTGTAAGCAAAGCTCATTGTTGAAGGGTGACGTCAAGACGAAGAACAACAATAAAAATTTTGTTCCATAACTCCATATCCTTTTATTGCTTATTCAACAGATTTGTCCCGAAATGCTCCTTAAAGGTAGAAACGAGCTATATGTTGGCCCTAAACGAAACACGTGATGCAAAGTAATTACTTACTATAAAACAAAACTTTAAATTATTGATACTTATTGAATTTGTTTTGACCATAAAGTGTTAATGAATTCCTTATTTTTCCAGAGCTGTTGTCTTGGCATTTAATCTCCCAGGATTTAAATCACCGCTGAATTTGTCACGGGACTCTATTGTTGGTATATATAACGGAACAATACAATGGTGGAATGACAGCGACATACAACGTGTTAATCCTAATGTTGTTTTACCACAAAAACGTATCACAGTTGTTGCTAGGGCCGATAAATCTGGAACTACTTCTATTTTTACTGCAGCACTTAGTTCATTTAGTGACAAATGGGAAAGTATATACGGGGTCTTTTCAGCAGGTAAAAATACAACTTCCGGTTTGCACGATTACTGGGGAAGCAATGTCATTACATATTTTGGGGTAAGAAACAACGGAGTCGCTGGGATTATAATGTCATTCGATTATTCGATCGGGTATCTGTCTTTTGCTGATGCAAAAGAAGCTGGAATGAATACAGCTTTTATCGAAAACAACAATGGAGATTTCATACAAGCATCTTCAGAATATGTACAAAACTCTATGGATTTTTACGCTTCAAAAACACAAGCGTTAACGTTTTCGTTGCATAATGCCGGTGGAGTAAATTCCTATCCAATGGCTGGATTCACTCATTTCATTGGGTATAAAACAACAATGATTAATTGTGAATCTTGTAAAGAGTTTGTACGTTATACACATTGGGTACTGACAGATGAGTTCCAAAGAAACGTAGCTGTTTCTCAAGGAATGGCACCATTGAGTATGAACTTGGTGAACAGAGTAACTGCTGTTTTGAAAGAGTTTACATGCCATGGACATAATGTTTGGAATATGGTGCAAACTGATATTGAAAATGAGAATATGACTAACAATTCATGGATTTTGCCTATTACCATCTCGTCTATCGCGTTACTTGTTATGGTGATATCATGTTTTGTGGGCTATATTATACATCAGAAAATCAAATTTTTACGAAAACTCCATAATGATCATTGGTTTATTCCAATAGAAGATATTGTGTTTTTCTACGACCAAAGATTACCACCTTCTATCAAGAACAGATCACTGCGTTCTTTTCAGTCGTCACATACAACAGATTGCTTAGAACTTATTCAACACATTTTGCAATGGCCAGGAAAATGGAACGGCAACACAGTAGGACTGCGATTGACAAAAATTGAACAAATTAGTAACATTACAAAAAATATGAAAAGAAAAATGCTGACAATGAAAGATTATATAAACCATAATAATGTCGTTAAATTTTATGGGCTGACTGCATTAGACGCAGCTGATAATTACGTCATCAGCGAATATTGTGGAAAGGGTCAGCTGCGAGATCTATTACGTAACGAAAACATGAAAATGACAGATCAGCTCAAACTATCGTTAGCTGTAGATGTTGCTCAAGGAATGCACTATCTGCACTCTAAAAATGTAATTCATGGGAATTTGAAGTCATCAAATTGTCTCATTGATTCTAAGTGGACCATCAAAATATGTGATTGGGAATACAATAGTTTAATTCTATGCGACAATGAGGATATACATTCAGTAATGGAAATGAGAAAAAACGATCCTGATGAACAAACACAACACATTAAACATTATCAGGATTTTTGGACTGCACCAGAGATCATCAGAATGGAATATTGTTGTAGACCAACCACTGCCAGTGATGTTTATAGCTATGCAATCATACTACAAGAAATCTATACGGGGGAAGATCCCTACTCTGAACTTTCTGATTATATGACTCCAGAGGAAGTTGTCAATGCAGTTTCATACATGGGTCGGATTCGACCCAAACCATCTGAGGACATGCAATTACATGTACGACAGTGTATGGAAATAGCTTGGAGTGACAACCCGGATAACCGTCCATCTTTCGAACAAATTTTAAAAATGATTCGAAAGCCTGGAACATCTAATAAATCAGTTCTTGATAGTATGATGGAAGCATTAGAGAATTACACAGTTCTGTTAGAAGATAAGATTGAGAAAAGAGATACTGAACTGTACATGACAATTGATCATTTACAAAGTATTTTATCTACGTATATTCCAAAGTCTGTGGTAACAACTCTTCAGAGGGGACAATCTTTTGGGACTGGAGAGCTTAAAGATGTAGGTATTATCAATGTAGATATAAGACATTTCCATACATATATTGAAGGTATCAAACGATTGGATAGTAAAATAGAAGTGATTGAAAACTTGTTGCAGATAATTGAGACAGCTGCGAATGAATACTCCGCCTACACGTATTCGATAACTTTTGATAATGTGACGTTTGTACTTGGAAATGCTGATAAAAGCATCGACGAAACTGCACTTAAAACAGCAAATATGTGTTTAAAACTTCAAAAAATGCTGAAGCATTTCACTTATTGCAGGCCAATCACATTTGCAATTACTGGTACAATTGATACGCTATATGAACGAATAAGTAATACATCAGGACGTTATCAAATCATTGGATCAGCACTAGATCACGTGATTGTATTGTCAAGAAAAGCAAAAGATACGAGTGTCCTAATACAAGAACCACTGTCTGATAATATCATTTTATCTCGTTCCTTCACTGTGTCACAAGTTACATATATAAAGGTAAGTTATCGTATATAAACTGTTATTCCCTGTTGTGTGAGCACATTTCATGAAAAATGGGGTGAAGCCCACGTGTTCTGCATACTCAGTCTCACTTTTTTGTTTTGAAGTTCACGTTGATATTTGCAATTGACTTTTGCAGATATGAAAATCGTTACTGTATGGCTATATCAGCGAGTGGCCAGTATGCGTTTAAAATCTCTAGGCAATTGGATCCAAAAGCAAATTCAACGGATTCTTGCAAAATATCATGTCCTATTACATTAAGTGACAGTTAATTATAATGTTTAACTTACTATACACATTAAAACTATGTTTGTACTGTTTTGTTGAAAAGGGGCTAAACATGAATTGCCCTCTGTATCATTTATACACAATTCAGTTTTAACAGCTCAGACTGTCACCTAACATATAGTTCCTGAGGTGAGTATCACCCGTTAAAACTTTTCTGCAAATTTTACAGATATTAAGCAACAACTGAGCTGTCAAGGTCTAATACTTTTTGCCAATTTTGCAATAAAACTGGTCTAAGATTACACTTAAAGGACTTTAAAATATACTGAAAGATAACCTTTAAGTATTTATGAACATCAAATTTCATTTGAGTAGTATCAAAGCAGTAGTTCATGCTTATAAATTTTAAATAGATATATGCCATCAAAATCTATGCATTCTATATATTTTAGTTATGGTGCACTTGTTCGTGAGAGAATTTCTCATATGGATATACAATCAATTTTTTTCAAATTTTGGCATCTATTGTACTTTCGAAATGTAAT
This sequence comes from Modiolus philippinarum, assembly GCA_002080025.1. Classification (NCBI taxonomy): domain Eukaryota; kingdom Metazoa; phylum Mollusca; class Bivalvia; order Mytilida; family Modiolidae; genus Modiolus; species Modiolus philippinarum. The sequence goes on from MJUU01005170.1 coordinate 43,510, forward strand.
AATGACCACCTTCTTAAAATGCCCACATCTCGTATAATAATTTAATAATCACTTGATGTCACTCTGAGAATTCACACTGTTAGTGTTTTAGTTTTTATTGTTGTATTTGTAGTGTTTGCGTTTCCAGTTTGGTCTTCCGTCTTCTGGTGTTCTTACTTATACTAGTACCTTGTCTCTTGACTTTGATTTATGTAATCTTGCTCTCTGTTCCTTTGGTATTCTACTGCTGTTGCTAATTAATGGCAAGTTTTCTTTACAATTCATTTGATGAGTGCCTTGTGTTTGTGTATATGTTAAAGTCAGTCGTCCACTAGCTTGAGACACTTGTGCTTTTGTCGGGCAACGGATGACAAGGATTGCATGACCAGAAAAGACATGAATGTAGCCTTGATCGACATTAAGCAAAAAATTCCGCTCAAACCAGTAGTAGGGACCGTCTTGAACTTACTTTGAGGTATGAGCAATCTTGGTGATTTCAAGATGAAGAACAACAATAATAGCTTTGTTCCTTTAATTGTTTTTAACTATGTAATTGTAGAAACTTTGTCTCATGTGCATTTACTCCATAACTTTCCATTGGTTATACTGTTTTATGACAGAATCTTTTCTTGGGGTTAACACTCAAATTTCAAGAAATCCAGAAATCAAGATGTCAATCTTTTTATTATAGTTTTCATGGAAGCATATTATACTGTTACATGCGGTGCAAATTTACACAAATGTCTAGTAGCACACTTCGTAAGGGAGTACGAGTGTCAGAAATTTTGTAATTAGAATTAAAATTCTGACCTAGTGTTTTGAAGAGCACTTCTAATGAAACAACTTGAGCAAAAAATTTTGAACATCCATGTAGGAGTTTTTGAGATATAAGACGTCAAAATTTTGGCGGAAAACAGATCTCTCAAGAGCTTTTTCAATTTGCATAAGATGTTTATAGGCCTTTAAATATATGAAATTATAATTGGAAGTTGATTAAATTTTATACACTGTCTATTTTATGTATTTTAAAGTGACCTATGACCAAGAAAATGTGATTCATGAGCAAAAAATTTTAGCACTGTTTGAATAGATAAAACCCGAGGATATAGAATACCTCTGAAATCTGACGCTTGTACTCCCTTAAATCGCATTTTTTAATATTGCATTATACAATCAATGTACATAAAACAATTTTTTTTTATTTTGAAAACAAATTTTAATCCGCAAAAAATAAGCATGAACTTGCCCTGCATGAGACTTTATTCTATACGTCCATACAAAACAGTGCTATAATAAACTGCGACCAAGTTTAGCGTTGACACGTTCGGCATAAATAGGTAAACAAAGTATTCACGTGCTCAACAAAACTCTTTAGAAGTTGTTACAATCATTTTCATTGGCCGCAAAATATGTATACAACCAATCGTGTTTTCTTCCCATAAAATGACCAAATAAGGAAATGGAATTTACGTTTTATTACCAATAGTAAAACAATAGTACGTGAAGTGCTCCCGTATAAAATAATCTTTACAAATGGAAGAATAGTGGTAAAAAGTTGCTGGAAAGAAAATCAACCGAGATATATTTTGGATGATTCATGGTGTAGAGGATAAACCCCCTCTTTTTATTCATTTCCTGAAGAAATTTGGCAAAATGTCTTCTCCTTGAGCACCATTGCAACACCCCCTTTTTATTCTGGATCTGCCAGTTGAATGAGAGTTTCATATGTAATATTGGAAAAATCCTACCTTGGTGCGATTCAGATGCTTGTATATTTTTGACAAAATACGCAGTTGCAAAAGTTTTTTTTAATTAAATATTTACTCAGAAAAAGATGAATACCATTAGCGGGAGTCAGAGGCAGGAGTTCTGGATGTTGGAACCTCCCCTTTTTCTGGATTTCCCCCTCAATTTCGTGCAGAATTTAGGCAAAAATTTATTTTAAAAATTGCAAAAAATCGACTGGAACTCTTTTCTACCCGTTTTTCCGGAATCCCATTTTCAGGGACCCATTGGGGCCGACTTTTTCGAAGGTTGAGCCTGCCGGTGAATATTGGCTATGGGATAGTTCAAATATTTAAAGATGTGACTGTTCAATCCAATTAGGTCTTGTATATTTTATGAAAAGGTATGGAGTAAATAAACATAAGACCATAACAGATATGTTAACTCCATCTGCGATAATTTTAATGAGCTGTATGGCCATTTTGGAAATTCATTCCTCATCAGCAGCACTAGAACCGAAATAGCTTGTATAAGGGAAAGTCTTACATCCTACTCGTACGCAAAAAAATTGTATTTTGATAAGATTGCAAGTCCAGGGTATCGACAAAGTTTTAATTCTAAGAAATCAGTTTTCAGCGAGATTCTAATCTGGGGAATATATTTGTGGATAGGTATATTCCACTCTTCTGCCACCCCCCNCCCCCCCCCCCCCCCCACCCCCACCAAAAATTAAAAAAAATAAACAGTTTTTAAAAAATCACCCAAGAACTTGGTCTGCTTGTTCGTGCCATCTCTCATATTTATCTACTAGATATTACTAAATCACCGGGAAGAATATCAAGTCTGCCAAAGCTGTCTACGTATTTCAATTGAAAAATGCGGAGGTAAGATTTTCCCTCGTATTACTGAATAAAGTGTAATGGAAATTCGTGGATCTTTTCAGTGGGGCCAGTCTCCTCCGCGATTGTATATATTCTCTTTTTTAGCTCTATAATTAGGTAGATATGTATCTAAATATGTTATTTCAGAATTATATATCATAATTGGTTTAATCAAGGAGTGAAACAGATTGCATGCTACATTTTTGGAACATTATTCAAAGAATTCATATAAGATTCAGTGAAAATAAAACTTTTCTTGCCTTATTGACAAGGTTTGTTGTTCTTGAAGTAAGATTACCATTACTTTTTAGTAGTATACCAAGAAAACTTTGTTCTGACATATTCATAATATCAATATTTTATACTTAACAAATGGAGGTTCAGTCTTTATAATGACAGAAACAGGTTTAGTTGTTGAAAATTCAAGCCAAACAAATATAAATGAAAAATACACAAATAAAAATGAAAAAACAAAGATTAAAAATGAAAAAACAAAGATTAAAAATGAATTAAAATCTTATTATGATAATATTTATTTAAGTAAAATTCAGAAACTTAAAGATAAAAATAAACTGAAATTATATAAAGATATAAAACAGTCTGTTGCCAAAGATTATTACTTGTCGTGTTAAATATTTAATTATCGAGTACTTATTACAAAATTAAGAGTAAGTGCTCACAATCTTTTAATTGAAAAAGGCAGATATTTAAATATTCCCCGAGAAGAAAGATTATGTAAAAATTGTAACGTAATAGAAGATTAAACACATTTTATATTAAATTGTAACATTAATAGAACTCCAAGAATAGATTTTATCAGCTTTTAAAATGATAATGTCAATTTTTGTGAATTAAATGAAAATGAAAAATTAGTGTACATCCTCAACCCATCTACCTTAGAGCTTGTGAATAATTTAGGTTAAGAAAAAAGTCATTAGAACTGAGGGCAGGGGAATCATAATAATCATTTGCTTTTTGTTTATATTATATTGTTTTATATTGTCACATACATAATTTTGTATATATGGCAAATAAAGTTCTTGTATTCTTGTATATTAGTTGTAGGAGTGGGACGTATATTAAAATTTGTCAAACATTGTGTGACGGGAAAACAAAGAAGTTCACTTGCAAGTTCAACAACTATACTGGGGGAATGGTAACTTCCATTATAATGGTATACGGGGATGTGCAAAAAATTCGGGTATAGTTCACTTGCAGATTTAACAAAAATACTCCGGTTACTTCCATTATTTGATATACTGGGATGTGCCAAAATATTGCATGAAATATATAAATTTCTGTGTGTTTTTAAACCACTTGCATATAAATTTGCATCAAGAAAAAATAATTTATATGAATGTTGGTACCAAAAAAAGGCCCTAAAAAAGGCAATTATTTTATAAGACAGCAGAGTTATTTTCTTTAAATGTACAATAATAAACATACTTTATGCTTTGATTCTTTTGTTTTTTTTAATTTTCATGTTAAAACAATGGTATTTTTTATATTCGGGTCCTAAATTGAATGTTGTATAAATTTGGTGTATGTTTTACGTACGGGAATATATAAATTCGGGGCATGTTTTCGTGATCGATTTGGCATACCCCTACCCAAAAATATTCCAAGTTCCCACCCCCTACTGGGACTATACTAGTGCGACAATTGGAATGATGAAAAACAACACAAGTATCAAAATTGACACAAGTAGAGAAAATTATAGGAGTTGATCCCCGTTGTACAGAACAAACCTTTCAACTGTCAGTAGATCCAGCCACCCTCTCTAAAAATAATAATCTAATGGCCAACCACAAAACTCTTTTTAAACATTTTTTTTCAACCTAAAAATAACTGGTGAAATCCAAGATTTTCGCCACGATCCAACAAAGTTCAAACTACGAGCCCTTCAACCTCGTTCAAACAACCGAGTTAAATGGAACAAACTTTCCATAGTCCTTGGTGGTCTCTCCAAAAATAAATGGAATATCATCGGTTGATGTTGTATGATGTAAAAAATGTATAATTCATTCGTATTCTGGAGGAATATTAGGATATGAAAAATTTGCCTCTTCAACCTCTAGAGATTTATCAGTTTTGTCCTTTTCTACAAGAAAATTTGAAAATATGAATACTTTGCGTATGTTACAGATTTGCTAGCCTAAGTAACAGAGATTTTCTAGTTATGTCGGCTACTTTTCGTCACGTTTCACGCACTTATGTACTAATACAGAATACGCCTTTATTGGAAAAATATTTTATTTTGATCGTAATGTAGGTCAAACAATTCTTAAGAATAAAACTTTTTATAAAAACTTCGGTAAAACTTGACTTGGACAATTAAATATATATTTATTCACAAATGCACAATTGTGCCATATATTCTACCTACAACGAGATACAAAAGATTCACGTGCTTGTTCTAATTATGTTTTCTCACTTCAGTGCAAGCCCCGCCTTGTTATCGACAAGCCAATGAAAGTAAACGTTACATTTTTGCTTACAAACAATTTGTTGAAAGTTTCTCAAGGAACATCCCAGTGCTAAGCTTTCTTGCAGTTCATTGTAATTCAAACCATATCGATACAATTACAAATATATGTATAGCGCAAATCATGTTAAAGAGAACAAATTCCCACAGAAATAAATACTCCATTTCTTATTTCTTCACAATAAGCAATAACTAAATACCGAAGTTACTGTGAATTTATTTTCTGCATATGCGCATTCCGACAGCCTATGTCTCTTCAGTGCAGATAAAATCTAAACGTTTGGAAGACCATCAACTCAAAGGTATTTAAAAACTGATAGAGAACAAATAACCAATATGATCTAAATGTAAAACCAAAATCAGCTAAGGGCAGAGCTTTGCATGAGGGAGATACTCCTTAGTTTTCAAAAAAAATTACAAAATCAACAAATAAACCGGTAATGCAGTCAGTTGATGAAAGTCTCAGATTCATTTCCAAATGAAAACCAATCAACAAACAGGTTTAAATTGAATGTAAACGATTACCATTAAGAGAGGTAAATGCAAGTCAGTTCTTTTATTATATATTTCTTAGCTATATTAAAAATATTGGTATAACCACATAAAAATGCTATGCATTGTCCAACGAACATGATTATTCAAAAAGCGTCAAGAATCGTTGTACGCTGCAGGCTGACACTATCTAAATATATACTCATGTTAGTATTACTATCGCATGGAAACTTGTAATACAGTTTCTAATAGATAGGAACCATCAAATCATTCAGCTAAACAAAACTGTTGCAACGAATGTAAACCATTTTTACAACACATTCCATATTTTTTAACATATTCTACGTATTTTGTATTTTGTATTTTTGTTAGTTCAGATCTCCTTTCCATAGTGCTACCAACTGGTTGAGCACTTTCTACCCATCTACTGAGAAGTTTATACTCTATACTGGATGCAACTAAGAAAAGCACATGTTTTATCTTATTATATTGATTATATTAATGTAACACATGTTTTGTATATTTATTTCATGCGTGTTATATATTTTTTCTATTTTAGAATAGTGGTCAAAACGTTTACATGCTTGAAGGCAGGTATGACATGATTCCAGAAGAAGGTATAGAAGTGATAAATTTAGATGATATATCTAAACAACAAACCTTATAGACATTGCAACATTAAAAATTGGACTCTAACATAACGATAGAAAATAAATAATTGAAATACGAGTACCCTATAGTTTTCACTTTGTTTGTCTGTCTGTCAGCCAACATCTTTTTTCTGTTAGTTTGTATATGCGGGAATGATTTGAATTTATGGGTAACATACCCTTGCTTAAGTAGGCTATTTGCAAGTAACCGAGCTATATCAAGGTAGTTACAAGGTCGTTGTCTCTTCGACACATTCCCCGTTTCCCTTCTTTTTTCTATATATCGACAACAGACTACTTATCTTTACTCATACCTCTTTGTTTCTTTTCTTTGCAAATTTCTTCCGTTTTCTTTAAAATATATTAATTTTTTTTTCATGTCTTAACAATATTGGACCCATAACATCTGATAAAATACTGCATTTTTATTTGAAAATATGCAAGAGATATCTGAGCCTTGTAGTTTCTTGGCTTTTATACTGAATTGTACAACATCTTTGATTTCATATTGTTGTTACCGTTACTGAAAATCTTTTTTTTTCATCAGCTGAGCTAACCCAATGGACAATGGTGCTGTCCATTATTTCCAAGGATCTGAATTCAGCACAATGCCATGCTTCTGTCATTCCCAACCTAAACAAAACTTTAATATTCCAGTCATCTGGTACATTGGATAATAAAATTCATATAACTTAAGCATAATAACTTTAATTATATTTTCTCCTATCATATTTCAATACGTATTCTATGGTATTTGATACTTAGTGCCAGAATGAGGCCGTGGACTAAAAGTTCTTTCTGTAAGTGCCTTAAAACTCCTCTTTCTTTCGACTTTTCATTTTCTTGGGTCATTGTCTTGTTGTGGGCGGGTTTTTATTCGAATTTATTGAACAGGTAGGGCGTTGTGTTAATTTTCTTTGTCTTGTATGATATCTTAACAATGACCAATCAGGTCAATTAAAAAGAGCAGTATTATAAATGTACGGAAAACATAAAGATTGTACGTTGGGAGATGTAAGCTATTGCTGATATTTTTCTTCTGTTAATAATGTACATTCTAAAAATATCGGTGATTCTTAATAAAGTATTGAATTTGATATTGGTTTCAGATTATACAAGGATCCGGATATTTATCTAAACAGTACAATTCCTGTATCACACTAGATTATCATTTGTACCCATCTTTTGCGAACTGCAAACGAAAATTTATTTCAACACTTATTGTTTATACAATTGTATTACGAAATTACAAATATTCTTTTTTGCACTGTAACAGTACTTAGAAAGTGTTCATATTCAGTCATACTTCAAGATATTTCCATTCAAGGACGATCAAGACATGTTTGGTTTATCCAGGTCAAACAAGATAAGCGCTTTCATAGTGCTTTCATGGGCGATCAATATGTCTTAAGTTTGTCCATATCAGACAGATCAAATCGAGATCTTGTTTGATATTAGCAAACTGAACTCGCATTGATCGTTCCTGAACGCATTAACAATTTTATGAAAGGATATGGAGTAAATGAACAATAGACCATAATACATATGTTAACTCCAACTGCAATAATTTTAATGAGCTGTATGGCCATTTCGGAAATTTATTCCTCATCACCAGCACTAGAACCCAAACAAAGGAAATCCATTTAAAAATGCATAAAACCAAACGAAATCCGAATCCTCAGTAATATCAAATATAGCAAAGGACAAAACTACGATGGAGGGAGTTAATCCTTCGGTTTTAGAATTTACATAAATTTAGATGAGTTTATTTTATTAGATCTTAATCCTTCTGAACACGTCTTGATCGTCCTTGAAATCAATTATCTTGAAAATCAACTCTAAATATTTTACTGTCTTAACGAAATTGTGTTAAGCCTGTCAAGATCGTCATAAGATCAAAATGGCCAAACAAGACCATAAAATATCTGCTAGCGTAGATATAGTGGTATAAGGACGATTCTTAATGTTATATGGAAAATTACAATATCTATATATTTTGATTTTCTGAGTAACATGTGCCGATGAGATGTCAGTTGTAGAAATGGCTACTTGTATTTAGCTGCCTAAATCACCAAGCTTTTTCAATAATCGACAGTACAAGACTTCAATGAAGACATCTAAATTTAAATAAAACAAAGCAGTATCTCAGCTAAAGACAGAACAGAGCTTTTCATGAGGGAGATATTACTTTGCTTTAAACATTTTTTTCTAGAATTTGGATACTGCAAGTTTTCAATCGATTGCCGGGTTAATCCATTACTATCAGACTACTTTATGGGGCAATCTTTTAAGCACATATTCAATCAGCAGAGGTATCGATATAGTGTAAAGTAAGTGAGAACCGAACGTCAATCAAAAGAACGAACAATCCATGGACAATGGCAACATCGGACACATTAAGAAATAAGGACACCACTTAAGTACGGGACAAAAAAGAAAAATGAAGACCCACATACAGATGAACAACACGGACCCAATAAAAACTATGGGTGAGATGAGGTGTACCGGTAGAGTAAGCATCTCCTGCTTCTTATAAGACACCCGCCGTGTTGAACATGTCAAATCCGGTAGTAAAGTCAAATCCGATAGAGGAAAACAAACTTTAGTTGCAAAGGGAATGATCTCTTGTCATCTGGCAAACAGATATCCCATAGCGATCCACAAGATCGTGATGTCGACCGTAAAACTTCTGTAGTGATGACTTTAAGCTTTTGGTAACGTACCCTTGCTTAAGTAGTCTATTTGTAAGCAACTGAGCTCTATCAAGGAAGTCACTGTAACGACCACAAGCCCTTGAGTAGCGAATGAGTTGTGAGATGTAAACTCCATATGCTGGTGCTTTTGGAATGTTGCTACAAAGAAAAGGGAAGTTGACTGTCATCGCGTTTGTCAAACAGGCTAGTTTGTAATGTACCTCTGTTGTCAATTTCAAGATGAAGGTCAAGGAACGAAGCCGATGTGGAAGTATCTGTAGTATCCTTAATTTCAAGCTCTTTTGGATAAATAAGATGAAGAAAATCACCAAACCGAGGGTTGTTTAGTGATAAAATATCATCTATATAACGGAAGCTGAAATTAAGGGACTGGGCCAGTTTTTTGTCTTTATTTTGAAGAAGCTCTTCAATGAATTCAGCCTCATAAGAATGGAGAAACAGATCGGCTAAAAGATGTGCACAGTTTGTGCCTTTTGGAATTCCAATGGTCTGTTGAAAAACAAGTCCTCCAAACTGGACAAATATATTGTCGATCAAAAACTCTAACATTTTTATCACTTCTTCCTTTGTGTATTTTTTCTATGATTCTGAGTCATATTTCACAAAGTATGCCTTAGTAACTAAATACCGAATACTGCAAATGGTTATTTCGTCTTCTCATTTCTCTGTTTTACATATACTGAATTAAATTATTTTGGAGGAACGATTAAAAGATGTGAGGTAAATGCACAAGAGGCAAAATCTCTACAAATCATGGTAAAACTAGCCAATGGAACAACACGTACGTTCAAGACGACCCTATGCACCGGTTCTGGTGGAGTTCATAGCTAGATGTCTAATAACTAAATACCGAACTTACTTTGACTTTGGTTTCTGCATATGCGCATGTCATGCAAATTTGTGTTCAACGCTACATCTATGTCAATATTTACATCTATCCTCTCAACCCAAAGGGAAGCCGGGAAGACTTAATACACAAATGCTGAAAGAGAAAATAATGACTGGTGTTTAAATGAAAAACCAAGATCAGCCAGTGACAGAGCTGAGATACATTTTGATACATTTTGTTTGAAGTTGGATGTTGCGAGTTTTAATGTGCTATCGATGAAGAAATTTGTGAAGATCTAATATTATGACTAGCACATGGTAAAATCTGTTCCCACCATATTTTTTTTTTACCATTCTTAAGCTGGACTTAAACAAATGTCCAAATACTGAGACTGTTTTCCATATCTAAACAAACAAAGGCATACGAAGTAAATGTACATGGGACAAATCCCTATTAATACACGATAGGATAAAGCCAAAGGAACAACGCTTTCATTGTTACTTTTCCTCTTGAAGTGGCCATTAGGCCTTCAACAAAGAGCAAACACTCAAACGTCATATTAAGTTCAAGACCCCTAGTACCGGTCTTGAGCAGAATCTACCATAGATGGCTCAAACTCTGACATTAAAATTCCATAAGCAACTAAGTTATGTACAAAGCAAGTACTTATATCTTCTCATTATATATTTTCTAGTGTTTTCTAAGTAATCTATTACTTAAAAATCATTGTCTTAAACTAAAACTAGTACGAGATGCCCGCGAAAACGCTAGATAATTTTTACAACTCTGATGAAGTAATTTGATAATAGTAAGGTTGTAATTGGTAGTATCAAAACGTATAAAAATCGAAAGGCATCTCCTAATGTTGTGTATGAATTTAATATGAAAATTGGGTTATAGCCTTTTTCAAAAAGTGCTGTTACCTTTTCCTGGCTTTGGACTCTCCCATCAAATGGAGGTACAAACACTCTTTGCTTCCGGTTAGTACTCGTACGGTTGGTTAACAATGCACAAATTAAACCCTGAATACATTTTAATCTAACAAAATTAGTGCAGTGTCACATTAACAATAATATGAAATTTGTTCAGAATGAACAACACTTGCCGTGTTGGGTTGATAACCGGAACTGTTTATTTGTATTTAAATGCCGAGACCGAAGGGCGGATCAAGTGATTTTTTGAAAAGGCCTATTATAGAACACTTTCCTACTTCTGTTTATGAATGAATTGTGCCGGTTTACCTGGGGTCAATCGACGCAAATTGCGTCACTGAACATTGTGACGGTGGAAATTCTACATTGTGACATCAAAATTTTACGAGAAATTTCACCAACTGGAAAGTCGCCTATTCGACATATAAGTGATCATAGACGGCCTGAAGTCCTAAAACGGGAAGTAGACAGGAAACAGACATTTCAGGAGATTTAAACCGACGGCATCATGGGACCTCATGTTGATGCTACATTCCAAATATCAAAGGTTGTGATAAGCACATGTAGTCGCTGGGACAACTGTTACAAAAATATTAACCGCCTTCGACATTCAGCTGATGCTGCATAACAAAACTCGAGATATGGTAAGCAGTTACCGCGAGACCTGATATCAAATTTAACGGTGTGCTGCAATTCAAATATAGAAAGACTGTGATAATAACATGTAGCTGCTGAGAAAATGTTAAAAAAAAATATTTCCCCTTATTTTGGTCTTATTTTGTTTTTGTTATAGCCTTATATTTTCTGGAACGTGAGGTAACAGGATTTCAACCCAATCCTTATATTTGTTTTAGCTTTGTTTATTCCATTTTATTATTTATCATTTTGCGGTTAATGAGGCGCCAGGGCAGGAGATGGGAACACCGTGGGAGATCCAGCCTCCGAAAAAATGTTAACTTCGTGTTTACTGTTATAGGGAAAAACACCACTGTTTGTTGTTATGCATAAATACAGTTGAACTTCGGTGACTCGACCCCCTTTTCTGGACCCTATATTCGAATTTGAACGCAGCACGAAAGCTCGAACACCCACCCCTCTAGCTCGAACTGTTTTGATCAGTCCCATAGGTGTTCAAGTCATCGAAGTTCGACTGTATTGTGATACTTTTTTTGCTGTTATCATAGATTTTAATTTAATGTTAACAGTATTTGGGGAAAATTGAAGATTGTTAGCCTGTTTATGAAACCTCTCTTACCCAACCCTCATCCTTAGATTAAAAACTAAACTAAATTAAGAAGATTATATTTGTTTGTGATTCCAAAAGGCTTTTGTTATGGATAAATAAGAGTGACAACAAAAGTCTCTTATTGTACTGGGACATTTATTTCCACCTCTAAACACACAAGAGATGCTATCTCGGAAGGGTAATTCCTTCAACATTTACACTAATGCATATTGTTGCTTAACAACTCAAGTTATTTTCGTTATGGAGAAGAAAGGATTACAGTCATCATCTAAAAAATGAGAATTGAATTATTGTTATAAGTCTTTTTGAAAAAGAGGACATCAAAACAGATATAAGATAAAACTACCATACATATGACCTTGTCTTAATGAAAGTAATAAAAATTGTAATTTCATATATTTGCGATTAGTATTCGCTTTTTTCTTTTGTCATTTTTTTTCACTAATTAAGTATAATTGGATAAGTCCCTGACTAATTTAATGAGCTTTCAAAGGAAAACTTAGTTTTGGGTTTTGGCATTGAAGTTTTGTTGTAACAAATGTCGTTGAATCAATCAAAATTACGGCAAACAGGATATCTAATGAATTTTCTGAATATCGTTAAGTCTTTAACAAAACAACGGCAGTAGAATACCGAAGGAACAAAGTCTTTAACGGATGTTTTGCGAAATAAAAGATTCAATTATTTGCATGTCAGAACTGTGTTCAAATAGAGTACAGTAAAAAGACTTTCACTATCGTTTTATATGGTAGTTGTAAACTAGATAAATAACAAAGACTTTAAACAAACATATGCATACTAAATGGTATGCAGTTTATATGCATTACATGGGGATGTCATCTTTCCTATGTAAACATATAATGCATGAGTGCTATATCAGTACTAATAAAAGCCGCCAAAGTATGTGAAATAAACATTTTTTTTCAAAAAGGGATACAGGAGGACAAACGAGGTTTTGTTTTGCTTTCAAAATTCTGAGTATTTCATTCCACAGGAGCAGGACTTTCATTTAAGAAAAGCATCTAAAAACTGCCTCATCATTGCTGTCGTCTGCGGTATCAACGGACTAACAAACACAAAACTTTTATATCGAGTGTGACGTATATTACGCGTGGAGCAGATTATGCCTACCCTTCCGGAGCCTCTGATAATACATACAGTCTTTAAGGATTTACACAGTAACTATAACTTTATTTTTGGAGCATTCTTGTTTCTATGCGTTTCTTGGTTTTACCTTTTTTCGTCATGTTGTTTCCAATGGTATTACCGTAATATCACCATGTTCTTGGATTTTTTCCCTTGTATTGCCTTTTCTGTGGTTTTCGTTTTACGACGTGTAATGAAAATTTCTTGTTCAAAAAAATTCATCAACTCGTTACTTTTTTTCCAGTCTAGTTTTCTTTGGTGATTAAAAATATTAAATTACCTAGTGTAGAATTTACTGTAAATTGTTTATCAAATATAAGATCATTTCTATTCATATACCATTTGGAAACAGTGAGTTATAAAAAGTTTATTTAGAGCATTTTAATGCAATATCTTGCAGTAAGTATAGCTTTCCCTTCCCTGGAACCTTGTCTCGCTCTCCATTTTTAACCCTCCCTAGCATCCGATGTCACTTTCGATTTCATAATTCTTACCTAGCACCTGAATGCACTCCCGATTTTTTAATTCTTCCCAACCACCTGATGTTACTCTCGATTTTGTAATCCTTCCCTAGCACTTGATATCACTCTCGACTTTGTGTCCCTTCCCTAGTACCTGATGTCACTTTCGATTTAATAACCAATCCCTGCCAACTTATTTCACACTCCATTTTATAACCCTTTGCTAGCACCTGATGTAATTCCCGATTTCACAATCTTTCCCTAGCACCTGATGACACTTCTGATTTTATAACACTTCCCTAGCACCTGATGTCACTTTCGATTTTGTAATTGATGTAACTCCCAATTTTATGTCCCTTCTCTAGTACCTGATGTCATTCTCGATTTAATAACCCTTCCCTGCAAACTTATTTCACTCTCCATTTTATAACCCTTCCCTAGCATCTGATGTCACTCTCCATTTTATAACCCTTCCCTAGCACCTGATGTCACTTCCGATTTTATAACCCTTCCCAAGTACCTGATGTCACTCTCGATTCCAAAATCCTTCCCTAGCACCTGATGTCACTTTCGATTCCAAAATCCTTCCCTAGCACCTGATGACACTTTCGATTTTATAACCCTTCCCAAGCACCTGAATCCAATCCCGATTTTATAATCCTTCCCTAGCACCTGATGACACTTCTGATTTTATAACACTTTCCTAGTACCTGATGTCACTTCCGATTTTATAACACTTCCTTAGCTCCTCAATTCCCCCCC